>RJWM01004225.1:59035-104015 GCA_004363535.1 Dasyprocta punctata | reverse complement strand
AAAATTACTAGAAGACAGAGTAGGTAAAAAATCTTGATGACATAGGAGTAGGCAGAGAGTTCATGAACAAAAATCAAATTGCACGGGAAACACTTCCCAGAATCAACAACTGGGACCTCATCTTACTAAAAGGTTTTTGCATGTCAAAGGAAATCTCCAACAGAGTGAAAAGAAAACCCACGAACTGGGAAAATATCTTAGCCAATTGTCCATCAGACAAAGAACTTCTATCTAAAACATATAAACAATTAAAAGAAATCAGTCTTTAATCCCAGCACTCAGGAGGCTGAGGTAGGAGGAGTGTTGTGAGTTCAAGGCCCACTTGGGCTACAATGCGAGTGCAAGGCTGGCCTGAGCTACATAGTGCGACTCTGCCTCAAAAAACTAGGGCTGGGAGTTTGGCTCAGTGGCTTAAGCACCTATCTGGCAGGTGTGAGGCTGTGAGTTTGATTCCCAGTGCTGCAAAAAAAAAAAAAAAAAAAAAAAAAAAAAAAAAAGAAATCGGGCCCCTAAAATTCAAAGACCCAATCCAAAAATGGGTATCTGAGACGAATATACACTTCTCAGAGAAAGAAATATAAACGGTAAATAAATATATGAATAAATGTTCAACATCAATGGTCATTTGGGAAATGCAAATTAAAACAACACTGAGATTCCATCTCACTCCAGAAGGAATGGCCAAGCTTAAAAATTCAAGCAACAAGAAATGCTGGAGGGGCTGTGCGGAAAAGGATCTCTTCTCCACTGTTGGTGGGAATGTAGACTGGTGCAACCACTGTGGAAGTCAGTGTGGAGATTCCTCAAGAAGCTAGGATTAGAGATCCCATTGGACCCAGCCATCCCACTTCTGGGCATTTTCCCAGAAGAATTGAAAACATCATACCACAGTGATATTTGTGCACCACATTTATAGCAACCCAATTTGTAATAGCCAGATCTTGGAAACAACCCAAGTGGCCATCCATCAAAGAATGGATAAAAAAGATGTGGTGTTTTTATACAATGGAGTACTACTCAGCTATTAAGAAAGATTGCATTGAGACTTTTATAAGTAAATGGACACGACTTGAGACCATACTCATAAGTGAGATAAATCAAACCCACATGTGTAAATACCGTATTGTCTCCCCAGTGTAAGAAACTGAAAAAGTATATATGATCCAAAATCTATAATAAATACTATATAAGGGTAAAAAAAGCTCAAGGAGCAAAAGTAATTGGGAAGAGAAAAGGGGGAAAGAGGGAAGGGAAAAGGAAAAGATACAAATCTGTGTATATGTATATGTAAGATGACTAAAACAAACACACTGCTGAATGTATTCGTTATTGAGAAATAACAGTTAATAGTCATATGACTAGATTAATTTTACACGTCTATATCTGTTAATGTAAACAACCATTTTGAAGATAACGATACGCAATATTGCAACCATTGTCAAGTTGCTACCATCCTGTTCTGTAAACCTGCAATGTTACTGCTGTGCATTTGCTCTAGGCATTTGTTTGTGTCTTTTGCTTTTTGTCTTTCTTATATGTGTCTTTTTTTCTCTTAAATAAAAAAAAAATAATGACATAGTCAATCTGTGGGATATACCTCACCGTGTTAATGAATCTGAGTTTTATCCCAAGTACTATAAAAACAATTACATTTTTAATTCATGAATAATACTTAGACCTGCTGTTTGAAAGTTTTTTTGTGTGTGTCTGACACTGGAGGAATTAAATGAAAGCAGATACAATGCAGGCATTCTTTGTTTAATGACCTGCCTGTTTAATGACTGTAATTCCTGCTGAGACTTACAACCCATAGCTTGGACTTATGACCTGTCTGTACTTTTTTGGACACTTCTATACATCTGTACATTTATAGAGCCTCAATATCTTTTTTTTGTACAATATACATTATTTTACAGTAGTGTAATTTTTGCTGATTGTACTGTATTTTTATGTTGTTATACATTACAGGACTAGATGTAAGAATTATGGAAATACAAGCAATGACATCAAATTGTAGTTTCCTTTAATCATTTCTTGGTCCTGAATATTGTAATGGACATACTATATACAATGCCTCATTTAATGAGAAGTTCATTTAATGACTAAGTCACAGGAATAGAACTCAGTTGTTAATGAGGAGTGTTCGTAGAAGGTTTAGGAGTAGCTGGAATTTGAGAAGCGTGTGAGAGTTGAACAGATGTAGAAAATGCAGAATATTCTGAACATGATACTGAGTTGGCTAGCTAGGGTTTGTACTGGAGAAAGAGAGTGAGGGTAAGTCTTAGCTTTGAGGGTTGCATGATTGAGGGAATGGTAGAGAGATGGAACCGTAAAGAATTCAGTTTTAGAAATGTTGACTTTTTCTGTCCTATGGCACAACTTATTTATTTATTTTATTTTATTTTTTTGGTACCAAGGATCAAACTCACAACCTCGTGCTTGCCAAGCAGGCACTTACCTGCTGAACTAAACCCCCGGCCCTTGTGGGACAATTTAAATGGGAGCCATCAAGTATGTGATATCATATATGGTTCTGATTGTCTGAAAGTGTAAGTTCAGGAATCATGAGCATAGAGATTAAACAAATTACTCAAAACAAATTACCCAAAATTCTTAACATATTCAAGTTTCTCTCTTACCTCATATGCTAGTGTTCGGTGGGAGAGAAATTCCTGTTCCATCAATCATTTAGAAGCTCTAATTGTACCCAGTAGATCCACTGTTTCTGAGACCTCAAAATACTCTAGTGAACTTTCTATAGCTGGTTGATCAATGACCAAAAAAGTCTGGAAGAATATTAAGACATTTTAGGGGTCATACTAGAAGCAATGTTAGAACACAAGTTCTCAAAGTATCTATAGTAAAAGATCACTTGATCCCCAGTACCAAAAAAAAAAAAAATTTTTTTTCCCCCAACTGTTGCAGTTCAAAACACTCTCATCTATACTTCACCTTGTTGCAGCCCACAAACAGTTCATAAACCAACACTTGTCTTTGAACCATACTTTTAGTAGTAGTGTATTGGTGTTATCTGTATACAGGTGGACTGAGGTAGCCACATGGTACCTTCTGAATGTAAAAGTCTTCAACTATTCAAATAAAGAAATTAAATGACTTGTTAAACACATTGCATTTCTCTGCTTCCATCCATCTCTCTGGCCCCAAATATCTATTTCCTTATCCCTCCTCACACTAACCCATCTCCAAAGTATGTAAGTCACTGCATCAGCATAAAATCCCAGGTGGTACACAGAGTTCTCCATCAGGTCTAGATGGGGCTCTTATTCATTCTCATTCATCCACCCCACCTTCCTCCCGGCCTTATGCATAGCAGGTGAGTGTTCTACCACCGAGCCGCAGCCCTTGGCTTGATAACCTATGATACAAAAAGACAGCTCTCTTCCCTGCTGTAACATTCACACTAGGCATACAACAGCATAAGGAGATACTTGCAAAACAGTGTAACGAGAAACAGCAGTCACTGCTGCACAGGATTTATGAAACACTGGCTATAGACACTGGATGAGGTGGTCAGGTCCTAATTCTTCTTTTTGAGTGATAATTCTTTTCTTTTGTTTTCCATGTCCTTTGCTCTGTCCTCTGGAAGGTTTTTCTTTCCCATAATCTCCCATGGTCACATCTGAATGGGATTTCCCCCTTTTTGAGGGGCTGAAAAAGCTCTCATACTTTCATACTGAGGCTGGGAGTCAATCAAAATGGTTTTACAGCTTGAAAAATCAAACTTGATTTAATATTGGGTGTGCGGTTTCTTTGGCAATATGATTTCCTGAGAAACACAGATGACTTCCAAACCATTTGTTTCTAGTCAGTTGGATATGGTTTGTGACACCCAAAGTGCTTTCTGAGACTCAGGTTATGCTTCCGAGAAGTGGATCCTGAGAAGAGGACTTGTGCTCACTGATTTGTTAAGAAACCCATTAAGAACTCTGTACAGTAGTAGCAGAAGCAGGATAAAGGGAGGAAATCTATCACTCAGGATACAGTTAGGAGATAGAAGCCACAAGATCACTTTTATGAGAAAATTTAAAATAGAGAATTATTAAAGTCAAAGCAAGCACACTAAATATTATGGAGGCAGCGATTTCAGGAGACAGTCACCGTCCCTAGGGTTGGCAAAATAAGGAGAATCCTGAGAAGCTTGGGGGAGTGGCCTCCTGGACCTGAAACCCAGACCTCAGAGAACGTGACATTGCTCAGCTCCGAGGACAGACCCCACAGTGCTGGGAGTCAGCCTCTGAAGCGGGGGTGATGGTGGCTGTTGGTGGTGTCTTTGTAGAGGGTACAATTAGATGAATTCTGCAAGTGTTGGGAGGATGCATATTGTGTCAGTCTCTAGCACAGGGATGAATTGTCACTGCTGGAGTGATAAGTTTCTGGATTCACGATGACAGAAACATAAAGCAAAGCAACAAAGCCCTTCTTCCCCCACCAGCCTTGTTGTTTCTGTCTACTGTTCTCTATTGGCATAACTGAACAGGAAGCGGCTGCTAGATACTGCTGTCCCTCAGAATCTGCGGAGAACTGGTCCCAGGAGTTCCCTCTGATGCCAGAATCCGAGGACGCTCAAATCCCTTAGGGCAAAGGTACAGCATTTGCACACAAACTACATGATTTATTTCATTTTTTGTGATAGGGTCTCACTATACAGTTCAGGCTTCCCTTGAACTCACTATGTAGGCCAGGCTGGCCTCAAATTCATGATGAATCTCCTGCCTCAGCCTCCTGGGTACAGGGATTACAGGTATGTGCCATACACTTGGCACTATGCAATCTTTTTTATACTTTAAATTCTCTCTATTTTTACTTATCATGCTAATACAATGTAGATGATATATAAGTAGTTATACTGTGTTAACAGATAATGACAGAAAAATTCTGTGCATGTTCAGTACAGACAATGTAAAAGTTCTTTTTTCCTATCCCCAGATGCAAAGGGCCAACTGTAAATCTCAAAGGGTATACAGTACACCCTCTGGAACAGTTCTAAAACTTGCCTTATTTCTTTGCTTTCTTGACTAAATCTTTTCTCTTTCTCTTAATAATCAGTATTTTTTGAGGTATCTGAAAAGCTCTTTCTTTAAGGGTGAGTCCTCTTTTTCAAATTCCACCAGGGCTTCCTTGCTCAAAGCCCTTTAAATTCACAGCTTTGGAATCTAGAAGTAGTGTTTTCCAACCCTGCCAGGCTCCCAGCTGCTGGGTTCTCTCCATTCCCTTTTACTTGTTTGCAAACTAGTTAATTCTGTTCTAATCTTTATGGTAATATCCTGCTAAAGATATATATATAAAAAAAGAAATCATCAACATTCACTATTTTTCAGTCTACACATGCTGCATATCCTTTTAGCATATAATGTGAAAATTTGATACATCTACAGTGTGTAATAAACCAAGATAATCATATTTCTCTCTCCTGAAACATTTATCCTATGTGTTGGGAACCTTTTAACTCCTCTCTTCTAGCACTTCTTAAAATATAATTGATTTTTATGAATTGTCACTATTGTCACCCCATTGTGTGTGACAGCATTGCAGCTCATTCTTCTTACGTAACTCTATTTTACACCCATTATCTCAGCTCCCTTTATCCCTTGTCCTAGTGGTCTTTGCCAATGACCACTCTCCTGCTCTCTACTTTTTTAGTTTCCACATAAGAGTGAGAACACGCACTATGTCTCTTTGTGCATGGCTTTATTTCATTTAACATTACTGTCTTCCAATTCCACCCATGGTATTGCAAATGATAGAATTTTTTTTTTTTCTTTATGGGTAGAATATATATATAATCTCATACCTTATCAATTCATTTGTTGATGGATACCTCAGTTGATACTATTGTCTTGGCTACGTGACTAGTGTTGCAATAAACAAAGGAGCACAGATGTCTCTTTGACATATTGATTTCATTTAATTAGATGTATTCCCAGGATCTTTTCATCTGTGCCAGTATTTATTATTTGTCTTTTTTATTACAGCCCTTTTAGCTGAGGTGAGATAGTATCTCATTATGATTCTGATTTATATTTTTCTAATGACTAGTGATAGAACCCTTTTTCCCCATTAACTAGTTAGTCATTTGTATACCATCTTTTGAGAAATGTCTATTTGGATTTATTTATCCATTTTTAAACTGATTTTTTTGTTACTGAGTTTTTGAGCTAACATTGTAGATGTTAATGAAATTTGCATTATGAAAACTTTGAAAACACTTTCACTCATTCTCCAGGTTGTCTCCTCAGTCTATTACATCCTTCAATATGCAGAAGCTTCTTTATCTGATATAATCTCATGTATCTATTCATGCTTTTAGGGTTTTATCAAGACCAATGTCAATATTTTTAAGTGTTTCCCTAAGTTTTCTTCTAGCAATTTCATAGTTTTGGATCTAACAGTTAATTCTTTGATTCCTTTTAAATGAATTTTGTATAGAGTGAGAAGACAGGGTCTAGTTTCAGTGTAGTTTCTTTTGCATATGTGTATATAGCTTTCTTAGCACCATTTGCTAAAGAGAGTTTTGGAATATTTTGTGTCAGTTGGTTGTAACTGCTTGGATTTATCTCTGGGTTCTCTATTCTGTTCCATTGGTTTAAGCATCAATTTTACACTACTTTCTTACTGTTTTTGTGGGTGTAGCTTTGTACTGTTTTGAGGTCAGGTACTGTGATGCCTCCGGCTTTGTTCTTTTTGCCCCAAATCACTTTAGCTACATGGATTCTTTAACAGTTCCATACAAACTTTAAGATTTTTTTTTTTAGCTCTGTGAATGTCATTGGTATTTTAATGGAGATTGCATTGACCTATAATCACAAATCATGTAGATACCGATGTCTTCTGAAGTATAGTTATTGGGTTTTGTGGTTTTAGAGTCTCCTTCTGTAAGTTTTTTCTGTCCTGAGCCAAGGTAAGTACAAAGAGTAGCTAAGTTTTATTAAAGGTAGGAAAAAAATGAACTCTGCAGAGTGAGTTTGTGCCAAGTACAAGTTGGAACAGCAGTACACCCTACAGCAGTGATGGCAAAACTTTTATTATACCAAGTGCTCAAACTGCAACTCAAAACAAAGTGCCTACACTGCAAGTACACCTGACTGAGATTTTAGTATAGAAAAAACAACTCACACATTAACATCTTTTGTCTTAAAAGAAAAACAGCTTTTAATGATACAAACAACTTTTCATTGAGAGGTAAAAACCTGCACTTGGTGTGCTTCTCCACAACCAATGTGATCTTTGCTTCTATACGCACGCTGACAGTTTGCCAAACCTTGGCTGGGGCAACCTGGCTCCTGTGCCAACAGAGAGGGCTCTGCGAGTCCCCTGGGGCACGTGTGGCCAAGGTTCACCACCACTGCCCGCCAGCGTGAGGGCACGACACTAACGCAAGAGAGATCACAGCAGTAAAACCCAGGAGGACTGTTCTTTGGCATCACTTACTCCTCAGGCTGAAGTCAATCTAGGCCACCATTGGAAAATCTGGTCGGGTTCTTGTAAGAAGCCTGCACACTGGGCTTTGGGAACTGTTCTGTGCATATGTCCTGGGAGTCTATGATGAACAGGACATACCTGCTTCCCAGCCAGCTTTGCCGTGCCCTAATCTCCTGTCTCAGTCCTATGAGTCACAGTTTAACCACTGTCTAATACCAGTGTTCTCTTGTCCCGTCTCCTGTATTTCCTCAAATTCCCAACTGACTTCTAGGTCAAGCTAATGCCATGTATTTT
The DNA here is from genome assembly GCA_004363535.1 of Dasyprocta punctata. NCBI lineage: Eukaryota > Metazoa > Chordata > Mammalia > Rodentia > Dasyproctidae > Dasyprocta > Dasyprocta punctata. Next base: position 96,281 of record RJWM01004225.1, on the reverse strand, counting down.
AGTTTTTTGTTTTGTTTGCTTTTTGTTAAGGCAGGCTGCCACTTCCATTATTAGTAAAGGCTAGTTATTGTAGCTATTGTAATAAACAGTCCTCAAATCTCAGTAGCATTACCAAATAAAGATTTGTTTGTTGCCCTAATCAGCCCAGTGAGAATCAGCATAGCGTGATGCATTATGCAATCACTGAGACAGCAGAGGTCCTTCCATAGAATGAGGCTGGTATCCTCTAGCAGCTCCAAGTTGTCTATCTGGCTAAAGCATACAAAACCAACAGGAGCTGTAAATCAAGAGCTTTTAAGAGCCTGACTTACATTGGATGAGCACTATTTCTGTGACTCAAGAGGTTGGCTGGAATTTGTAGCTTATATATTTACATCTTTCTCTGAAGAGGAAGGGGAGAGGAGTGCTGCTTGCTTACAGGGAAAACAAATGACTTTTGAGAAGAGGAAGGCTGAAAGCGCCCTTACAGAAAAACAAATTAGGTTTGGGAAAGACAAAGGGCCCCCAGTATAATAGCTTTGTAACAGTAATTCTTTAGGTGTGGTGACACTTCTCATTGTTGCTGAGGATGAGTCAACCTTTTCTGGTTGTTCCCTAGAGGGTATTTATAACAATTTTCTTTCAGGTTCTTGTAGAAGGCTTTGCTCTTAGGCTGATTACAGTTTTCAGGGACTCAAAAGCATTTAGTTCAAAACTATTTTTACATCACAATAATTTATTCTGGACCCCATTCAGCCTAAACAACAAAGGACACTTATTAACTCACATAACAGGGAAGTCTAAAGATAGCAAGGCCTTCAGTTTGGGTTTGACATGGAAGTTTAAGATGCTCTAAGGAACTGGCTTGTTTTTTTTTCTCCCAGTCATTTATGCTTCATGTGTGTTTCATTCTCCGTTGGTTCTCCTTATCAGCAAAGAAAAAAAAAAAAAAAAAGATAATGGTAGCTCTTTCAGTATTCACATTCAAATCTCACACTACCCAAAGAAAAACCCTGTCAGTAAACAAAAATCTTGGGCTTCATCTGATTGGCTTCTGAAACGAAAACTGGTTCAAGGTATAAGATTCATTCTGATAGTTTTAGGACAGTTGGACCTTTTGTAGACATGTTGTGGGTAGGGATAAGTGTTGCCTAAACTGCATGGGAGAACACGAAAGAGTTGTGGAACGGATGCTGGAAAATGGCCTGTATTTATTATAATCAGTCAGGGAAGAGCCTGGCTCATGACCTCACTTAAGGAGCACGCATGCATGAATCCTTCGAAGTGGGTGCACAATATGTAAAAAGAGCAGGAAATGTATCAAGTGAGAGGAAGAGAAAATCATAAAAAATGGGAAGGTACGGTCAAGGGAATTAAGAAAGGGGTGTTCCACAAGTCAGTGGAGTTTATCGGATGGAATTAGTCAAAATACAAATTGCTTCCGGTTTACTGGGCCCATTCTCAGCAGGTAGCCTTTGTAATTTGGCTTCACCCATAAATGTTCCTTTTCAAAGCAAATACAGCGAGCGGAGCTTTCCGGTCTTCCTGGAGGTGAGGACGGCTCTTCACTCCACCCCTCCCACCTAAAGACAGGGTCTAAATCTTCCGTACAGGAGCGGCGGCCAAACTGAAACCTCACCTCGCTCGTGTCACCCGTAGACTGATCTTCCCGCCCCGGGAGGCCTAAAGTTGCCTTCCTTCGTGTCCACTTCCCCGCGGTTTGACTGTTCGTTGTGAAAGTTGCTGCATAAGCAGAGTCCAAGCCACCGTCCTAATTTCCCTGCGGCGTCGCCTGCGTGCACTAGTAAACGCGCTTTTCCGCCGCTTGGCCCGTCCGCGCGTTTCCAAGGGTCGGCGGAGGGACTGGCTCCCGGGCGGGAGGCCGAAGACGCCCGGCTTTGGCGGGACGACGCAGTCGGCGGCCCGGCCAGCGCCTGGGAAGCCGCTCCCCGACGACCGACGGCCGGACGCGCGAGCCCGCTCGCGTCCCCGGCGCCCAGCAAGTGCCCCGTGCGCGCCGGCCGCGCCCTCCCACTCACTTCTGTGCTCGCGGCCGCGCGGCGGAGCGGAGCGCGGGCCCGGGACAGCCCGGCTCCGGGGCGGCTGTCGCCCGCGTGGCGGGGCCTGGGAGTCCCTGGCCCGCGAGGCCCGGCGGCGCCCACGGCGGGCGGCTCGCGTCGGCGCGAAGACCGGGCGCGGACGCGCGGCGCTGGCCCGGAGCCTACCCATGAGGCAGCGCGCCGGCCGCCGCCGGAGCTCCCCGGCCCGGCCGCCGCTCCGCGACGGAGCCGCCGCCCGGCCGCACGCGCCGCCTCCTGCTGCTGCTGCTGCTGTTCGGGCTGCCGTCAGGCCGACCTGCTCACGCCCGGTAAGCGCCCCCGCCCGGCCCGCGCCGCGGCAGCTCGGCCTCCTGCGGCCGCCGCCCGACTCCGGGCGCGGGCCGGGCCCCGGCGGGGAGGCGCCGCCGCACGCGCCGCCATCTTGGCCGCCAGGCCCGCGCGCCGACCCGGCTCTCGGCTCTGGGCGCCCGGCTGCGGACGTCGGGGCGGCCGCCGCGTCGGCCTGGGTCTTCTTGGCCCGCCGCCCGCTGTCGGGAGGAGGCCGCGCGTGGGCCGCCGCATCTCCCGCACGGCCCCGTCCTGCGTTCGGCCCCGCATTGTCCGCCCGGGGCCTGGGCGCGGCCCGCGGCCTCTGCGGCCCTCGGGGCGGCAGCCGCCCCGCTCCAACCCTCTCGCTCGGGGAGCGCAGGAGTCCCGGCCGCCGCAGTCCTCGCTCGGGCGGACACGGCGCGGAGGAAGGGAGCCGAGAGGAAGGGAGTCGAGAGACCCGCGCGCGGGCGGGCGGGCGGGCGGACGGACGGCGGGGACTTGAGGCGGGGAGGCGCTTTGTTCGGCGGAGGTTTAAGTTCTGCCAGCCCGAAGCGTTGGCTTTGTTGTTTGCGGGGCAGAAGTGGTGCTCCAAGGGACCGGCAGTTCCCTGGCTCCCTTGGACGTCAAAGCGAGACGGGGCGTTCGCGAGCGCGGAGTAGCCCCGGCCTCACGCGGGGTCTGCGTGGGCGCCGGCGCCGCGCGGGGAGGGGCGGGCCGCGCGCCCCGCTGGCGCTGGTGTCGCGGAGTCTGAGCCTGCAGCCCTGCCGAAGTGGATTATGCAGGTGCAGGTGTTTGCGGATGAGGGCCTCCGGGAGGTCGCTTTCCTGCGCTCACCTGCCTGGGGAGGGCCAGGGCCGGCGGTGGAACCGGGTCTTTTCCCTCCCCACGCAGTTCTGCTTATCGTTAACACACCCTGTTTTTGTTGGCCGGGTGAGAACCGGCAAGGGGCTTACCGAGTGACAGCGCTAAATACTGTTGATTGCCTTTTTTGTATTTTTGCTTTTAAGGTAGTTTCTTAGTCTTGCAACTTTTTAAGTAATCATGTTATTCTTTCAAACATATCGAAAAGTTAAATAGTATATTTAAACATTCATACCTACCACCTAGGTTTTTTTTTTTAAACCATTTGCACATTTGCGTTATCTACCTGTCACACATCCTGAACATTTCAAAATATGTTGGAAATGCGTTTCATGAGATTAAGGCCACTGTTCTATACGTTGTAAATCTATTCCATAATCCCATTCAAGAATGTTAAAGATATTCCCTAAAACCTGGTCTGTATATAGTGTATATTTAAATTTCCCCTGTATTGATTGTTAGTCACTTTAGAACCAAGAACTATTTATTACATTTGTTTGTATTGGTCTCTTTTAATTTAGATGCTTTTCTGTTTTTTTGTTTTGTTTTGTTTTTTAATGACATTGACCTTTTGAAGAGACCAGGTCATTAATCTTGTAGAAGGCCACACATTCTGTACAGTATTTAGTCCTGGTTCTTCCTCATGTTTAAATTCCCCCGTCCCTTGTATTTTCTGTAAACTTGAACTTGTGGGAAGAGGCTTAAGTAGATTGAGGTGTGAGTCATGCAGTGTTCTTCATATTACATAGCATGAGAAGACTCCTAAAGTAGGATCGTCTATTAGTGACCCTAAGTGTGATCTCTTAAATAAGATGGCCACAGGCTTTCTTTCCATTAAAGTATTTTCTTTTGCAATTAGCAAGTAATTTGCGGGGTGATACTTTGGCATTAGTACTCTGGTAAATAGTTGGCAGCAGTCCTCCAAGAATGGATATGTATTTGAGAGGAAGAAGGAAGTAATCAATTTTGGAGACTAGAACTGATATATCTAGGTTTAGGGAGCTTGGAATTACTGAGTGTTGGCATCTGAGCCTGGAGAGCCTGGAGAATTGTGAGGAAGAGGCAGAAAGAAAATCAGGAACACTTTGCCTTTCTCTAAGGTTTGCTCAGGGCCGCCGTAGCAATAGTGAAAGTTCTGACGTAATTTTTGGTGTTAAAGGACCATAAATCTCAGCATCTCTGTTTCAGCCCATTTCCTCCAGTTAGGCCCAGTATTCTAGTCCTCCTTCAATCTAGTATTTTACCACTTGGCATTGGGTAAGGGAAGAGAAAGGCAAAGGAAATGAATAAGTAATTTTGTACTCTGTCACATTTGTTCATTCAAAAGCAAATTTAGAGCTTTTCTCTATACAAATTCGAACAACAGTTTTTGTAAGTAAAAGTGAATAATTTCAGGTGGCAAGAAATTAGAAGTTAATATTGGTGGAGCTGTAAATAATTTTTGAAAGATGAGATACTTATAAAATATTTACTAATTTGAGATATTGGAAAGTATTTCTTTTGAGGGATTTTTTCCATTGAAAACTTTAAAATAATTTAATTAATAATTTAAGGGTACTACTAACCCTCAGTATACCTAGAAAAATACTTACTGCTGTTTACCATTTAGATTGAAAGGATTGTTTTTATTTTTTTGTGGTAGTGGGGTTTGACTCCAGGGCCTTCTTACTGAGCTGCAGCACCAGCCCTTTTTTATTTTGAGATGATTTCATTAAGTTGTTAAATTGCCCAGAGTGGGCTTGAACTATGATTCTCCTGCCTCAGTCTTCCCAAGTGCTGGAATTACTGGTGAATATCACCACTCCTGGCTTTTATTTTCATTTTTTACATTTTAAAGTTAATATAGTTAGTGAAGAATAAAAGCGTGTTGTAAAAACATAAGGATGAAGTCATAGTGTAAAAGAAGTTATTAGCAGTTTTAATAAGAATTTAAATGTAGCAAACCTTTCTGAATATCCTTAGAAAAATGAAAAACAAATGTTTCATGCGTTTAGTTAAATACCAGCCTTACAATGAATATGTGTCACACTTCAATACTTTGGGCAAATATTAGAATTTTAGCATACTTGGAAAAGAACATCTCATTTCTCACTTTGAGATCTGTGGCTTAAAACTGGGGTTAGAAGGTAAGAAAAAGTCACCTTACAAGTTATTTGCATGTGGAATTTTCTTCATGATTTCTGTTTTGTAACTAAAGTTTTTGGATACACTGAAAGCTTTCTTTGCTGTAGTATCAATCAAAGGCTACGTTTAAGTCAGTTTTTTTTGCAAGTATAATTTCTGAACCTCTTCTTGAATGCATCTGTCTTTCCTGTAATCTTTTTAAATGACAGATCACTTAAGGTCAATTTTTTGCAGGGATTTTAAAATTCAGTTGTGTTTGAGAATACATTAAGCTAAGAAAAACCACAGTTTCGTTAGTATGGTAAGAATCATAGACTTGTTTGAAATCCAAGTTATATGTGATTGACTTCTCTTGGCTTTCCCATTTGTGAAAATAACAGGTTTAGTCCTACTTGTTTGGTTTCTTTTCTTTTTCTTTCTTTCCTTTTTTTTTTGAGACAGGGTCTTGCTCTGTAGTACAGGCTTGACCTCACTATGTAGCCCAGGCTGGCCTTAAACTTTTGCCTTAAACTTTTGATGGTTCTCCTGCCTCAGCCTCCCAAGTGCTGGGATTACAGGCAGCTCCACCAAGCCCAGCCTATGGACAGTTTCTTGCTGGATAATATACTTAGCCAGTTGACGGCCACCATTGTAATAGTGAGTTCTGATAAACAGAAAAGTTTTGAGGTGGTTTGATTTTGAAGGACCATTGTACTTCAGCCTATTCCCTCCAGTTAGGCCTGGTATTCAAGTCCTTTGGCCAGAGTTTTTGTAAAAAACTTTTGTAAGAATTTGTCACAAGTCTAGGCATGGTGGCCCATGCCTGTAATTGAAGTACTCTGGAGGCCGAGGCAGGAGGATTGCTGCGAGTTCAAGGCTACCTTGAACTTCACAACGAGACTCTGACTCAAAAAAAAAAAAAAAAAAAAAAGTCACAAGTTATATGTCTGACAGAATTTTGGGATTACTGTCAGTTCTTAAAATATTTTTCACTTGTTTCTGCTCTCATCCTTTTTCTGAATCTCTGGATCTGCCTCTTCAGAGTTTATATATACATTTCACTGACACATGTTGCCTAGATTAATACTCTGTATTTAATTGATTTTGAAGGTTTTTATATCTGCTATGGGCAGCAGCATCTAAATGCTACTAACTACTCATCAACTGTGATTTATGACCCCAAAACTGTTCATTTCATACTCTTTTGAGATTTTGTATGTTTTAAATAAGTTCTAACTAATCATTCCTTTTGGATACTTTTGTGTGTGCATCAATTAATAAGTTAGTACTTGGAGGATTTTCTGAGACCTTTGATGGGTCATAATTTTGTTGAAAAGATGATCATCTTTTTGTGCTCCACACTTGGAAGATATTTTCAATTTGAAATTTATAGACAACCAGTTAGAATAAGTCCAATGAATTTTTAAAATTTCCTTCCCATTACCTCTCTGTGTAGCTTCCAGTACTTGTGAACTGATGAAATGTATAAAGCAAAAATGAAGCATTCAAATGTAAGGGCCAAAAGAATACCTGTCACCTGTTCCTTTAGCAAATCATTAGCCACATTCCTACTGTAAAAATACTGCCTGACAGAGTCTTTTTCTACTGAATGAGAGTACCATATTTCCTTTTTGTTTTTAGAAATATATTATTTACCCATTGCTTGTTGAGTTTGAGAAAATTCATTAGGATGTCTCAGTCTAAGGTTTCTTTTAGTCAGTTTCACTGTCTTCAGTAGCCTGGAGTGCTGTCTCCTTTGTCTTTCAGTTTGTCTAATAATTGTGACATGTCTTCCTTTATCTGTTCTCTTCCATTGTGGGCAAGAAATAAAAAACAATTCTGAATTCTTAAGTGTATATATAAAAAACTAAAATTAGATGAAGGAAATCAAAATATGCAACCTCAAAATATGCCATACTGGTTTGTTTAGAGCTTAAGACAATTGAGTATCAACTGATGCAGGAAAAATTTTTGACTTCTTCATCTGCCTGAGAGCAAGATATGAATTTTGTTTTGTGAGGTATTTCTCTGATGAATCTGGAAGGGAAGAGTTTTTCTCCTGAAATGAAGAGCTAATGGAGAGATGAGTTTGCATATATATACTTTGCTGAAATAGCCCTCATCTTCCATTTGTTTTCTCATGTTTTTCCTAGTACTTTCCTCATGATTTATTATCACTCAGAGTCTAACTGTTCCAAACAGATTGTGTAGACTTTTCTTCTGCTAACCGGTCTTGTAGTTTAATTCACAGGCCCTAGGTATTGAACCCAAGAGGGTAGAAGAAAAGTTTTTCCTCCCTGACATAAATCAAGATCTGTGCCAGCCAGGCGTGGTGGCGCACGCCTTTAATCCCAGCACTTGGGAGGCTGAGGCTGGAGGATTGTTGTGAGTTTGAGACTGGCCTGTGCTACAAAGCAAGTTCAAGGCCAGCCTGAACTGCATAGTGAGACCCTGTCTCAAAAAAATAGGGCTGGGGATTTAGCTCAGTGGTGTAAGCACCTGCCTGGCAGGCGCGAGGTTGTGAATTCAATCCCTGGTACCAAACAAACAAACAAACAAACAAAAAAACTGCCTTTTTGAAAGTTGATACAATATTTTGTGCAAACAATAGGAAAATGTCAGGAGGCTGAGGCAGCCTGTGACTTTACCAGTCTGCTGGACTACACTTTTCTATGTATTTTTCTTTACAACTTTGTCTCCAAAAAAAGAAAAAAAAAAATACTGGAAGAAAAAAGGTGAAAGAGAATGCATTAGATTTATTTCACTATTGTATCATCTTTCTAGGCAGCTGCATTATTTTTTCAATTTATTCTTTTTTGTTTTTTTTGGTACCATGGATCGAACTCACCATTTCATGCTTGCCAGGCAGGCGCTTATGCTGCTGAGCCCTGCCCAGCCCCTATTCTCGTTTTTTAAGTATAATTGGGATTAATGTTAGTGTATGATTCTAAGGCCCTGCACAGAGACTGGAAGAAAGATGGTTAGGATTGGGAGAGTTGATTAGATATGAATAAAAGGGGGACATTAGAGGAAAAACTCTAGGGGTTCATGGTCAGAATGGCGACAGTGTCACTAGTGAAAAAGAAATGGAAAGGTAAAACTAATTTTTGTTAAATGAATTAAGATTCACACAACATAAAACTCATTGTTCTAAAACGTATTGTAAAGAGAAGTTCCTTCAGTTTTAATGACTGCTGAGTTTTAGATTTAAGAAGTCTGCCAAAGCATAGCCTTTCTTCTTAAAATGAATGGGTTAATGAAAGTGTTGTAATTCAAAACAGTTGCTTTATTGTGATGAGGTGATTAGTGTTTGAGATGTTTGAGCTGAGTCAGTGTGAAATAGACTAATACTGTTGAAGTTCTTGGGGGCCAGTCACTGTGGCCTCGATGCAGTCTCGCTGGAGAGGTTGAGGGGCGTGAGCCGCTGGCACCCTGTGCCACCCCGCAGTACACTTCTTCTGTAGGTAGAAAGAAAACACTTTAAAATAATGATGAAAAGTAGAGTACTGTAAACATGTAGGTCAGCAACATTTGTTTTTATCAAATATTATATGCTGTGCATAATCGTATTTATTGTATTCTTTTTCTTGGAGACAGTGCCAGTATGTTGCCTCAGTTGTTTGAATTTGTGGGCTCTAGGGAGCCTCCCCCGGGAGTCGTGTGCCCCGTGGCCTGCTTGTGCATTATATTCCAATGCTTGAGCTCAACCTTTTTCCTTCTCTTTGCCACTTCACTGTTTAGATAACCAAGTGTATGATGTTTTTAAAAATGACATTTAATATTGTGTTTCTTTAAAAATAAAGTTAAATATATCCTTACTCTCTTTTAAAGATCTTCTGAGGCAGTATTTTTAGAGTGAAAATTTAAAGAAATTGAGTGAAATTTATGGAAATAGGGTGAGATTTATATTTAAAAATTCTATTAGGATTTTATGATCTTCCAGTATTGTCTGAATGTTTTAGCTGTTGGTGACTGGATGTTTCTCTTTTTTTTTTTTTGTGGCACCGGGGATTGAACTCACAACCTCGCGCCTGCCTGATAGGCACATAAGCCGCTGAACCAAACTCCCGGCCCTAGTTTTTTGAGGAAGGGTCTCACTGTAGCTCAGGCCAGCCTTGCACTCACATTGTAGCCCAAGCCGGCCTTGAACTCACAACACTCTGCCTACCTCAGCCTCCCGAGTGCTGGGATTAAAGGCGTGCGCCACCACGCCAGGCTTGACTGGATGTGTCTAATAAACAGTTTGTGAGGTTTAAATGTCCTCATTTCAAGAATAAATCTTTTTTTAAACAATAACAAGTAGACCAATTTTCAGAGATAGTTATTGAATGTAAAAATGTAACTAAGGCACAAAAGAAGAAAGTGTTTTGATTCTCATCCACATTCATTCCTTGGAGATGTGAATGTGGTAACAGGGACACGGGTGGCGGAGATACAGAGTTCTTTTGTGGATGTTCATCCTCATTGCGTTTCTGGAGAACTGTGCCCTGATGCAGTATGGGGATTTCTTATCCCTCCGACCCATCCAGCTTTGTTAAGCCTGATGTGGATCTGTGCTGGCAGCAGAGGTCCCCAGCGTCTCTGGGGCAACTCTGGAACTTTTGAAGCCCACTCCATGGATGTGTGTAATCTTGGTTGTTACCTTGTAAATGGCAGGATGGCCCTTCTTACTGCCTTCTTTGGGGGAGCCGTTCTGCAGGGCCTAAATTGGAAAAAACAGGAGAAAGTATTGATTTGAAATTTCATCTGCTGCCGGGAGTGGTGACGCATGCCTGTTACCCCAGCACTTGGGAGGCCGAGGCAGGAGAATCACTGCAAGTTCGAGGTTAGCCTGGGTTACATAGTGAGTTTGAGGATAGGCTGAACTATGTAGCAAAACCCTGTCTCTAGAAAAAGAAAAAAGGAATTTGATCTGCTTAATGTTTGTCAATAAAGCAGTGTTGTGAGAAGGAGGTGCTAAAGCTAAGGATTGAATCCTTGCCTCATGCATCCTAAGCATCTCTGAGCTATTCTCCTAGACCCAGTAATTTTTTTTTTTAAGTATTGAGGATTGATCGCAGAGCCTTGAACATGCTAGCCAGTCTTCTATTGAGCTATCTCTGCAGACCTATTTTATATTTTTAAATTTTGAGATGGGATCTCCTAACTTGCCCAGGCTGGCCTCGAATTTACCATTCTCCTGTCTGAGCTTCCTAAATAATTAGGATTATAGGTTCTTCTAAATAAAAATTTTAATAAATTCATTTCTCTATAAAATTTCATAGTTATGTGTTGGGGGTGTAGCTCAAAGGTAGAACATACGCCTGTCATGGGCAAGGCCCTGGGTTCAATCCCTAGCAATGAAAAAAATAATAAATATCTATGATTCTTTCCTTTTGAGTTTCAAGACTGTGATACTTTCTTTTCTTTATAAATAAAATGTTTATTTTAAATTTATTTAATGTTGCATATTTGTGGAGTACAGTGTTATAGTTTGATAGTTACAAAATGCATAATGATCAAATCAAGGTAATGTTTACATCTCTTAAACATTTCTAAAATTTTTGGTTGACACATAATGTACATATTTGTGGCATATAGTGTGATAGTGTGATGTTTTAGTGCATATATAAAACACAAGGTTGTTTTGTTTTTGAGACAAGGTCTTGCTATATAGTTCAAGCTGGCCTCAAACGTGGTGATCCTCCTGCCTCAGACTCTCCAGTGTTGGGGATACAACCTTGTGCCACCATGCCTAGCTAAAATACAAGATTTTAAGTTAAATATTAGTCATGGTTCTCTTTTTCAATTAATGCATGAGTTTATTGCTTATGATTTAAGGTTCCTATTTGTGGGATTGGTTATAATGCTGTTATGGTTTATATCTACGTGTCTCTCCAAGCCTCATGTGCTCATAGGTGTGATCCTGGGGAGCGACGGGCTTGTGGGGGTGTGATAAGTATCACTGGATGAGTCCATTGATGGGTTTATAGTGAAATGTGAGGTTGGGAGGTGGAGCTTGGTCAAAGGAGGCAGGTCACGGTGGTGGTGGGGAGCCTGGAAGTCTGCTCCCTTCACACTCTTTCCTCTTGATCACCATACCTTGGGCACTTCTCCTCTGCCATGCTGCCCTGCCTTAAAACAAGCCAGCTATGACCTGAAACCTCTACAAACTGTGAGCCAAAATAAACCTTTTGTTCTTTAATTTGTTTGTGTCCAGTATTGTGTTCTCGCAGTGGTAATGAGGAAAGTAATTAAAACAGATTTTGGTACCAGAGAGGTGACATGGTTGCTGTGACTGTAGCTAATCATGCAGTTCAGAATCCTTTGATTCATAGAAGGAGTTTGAAAAGGTTTGGAAATGCCAGCTGGAGAAGCTGTAAGCCAAACTTGATGGGAGATTTTGATCAGCGCTCAGAAGGCCAGAATGCTGATAGAAATTCAGATGGGAAAGGCCAGGCACAGGAGGTTTCAGTTGGGAACAAAGGCTCCATTGGCAGTTGGACTTGTGATCATGTGTATTATGCTCCGCTGGAAAACTTGTCCTCATTTTGCTCATTTCCTGAGACTTTGCAGGAGACTGAGCTTAAGGATGGCAGACTAATCTTGGTGGAGACAATTTTAAGGCAGCCAAGCATTCAGGCTGTGGTTTGGGTACTGTTAGGGGCTTTTAGCCATCTCTCCGTAGAGAACCAAGAGCAAATGGCCCAAGAAGCTTTGAGTTTGGCAGAAAGGAAGCTCTGGTAAAGTTGGGGCCTGCAAAGATGGAGCAGAAGTGAACTTGGCTGCTAAAAAGATTGGCATTGAAAAGAAGCCAAGGTGAAGCATGGGTGGTGCATGCCTGTAATCTCAGCACTCAAGGCCAGGTTGATTACTTCATTTTGAGGCCAGCCTGGCTATATACTGAGCTCAAGGGCAGCCTGAATTACATCGCAAGACCTGATGTCAAACAAAATCAAACAGACAAACCCAAAAATAAAAAAAGAAGCTAAGTACTTTACAACACGACAGTAGGAAGGGTAACCTGAAGATACCACAGGAGCTGGCAGGACCCTAGTTCTTTTGCAGGGTCAAAATTGCAAAACTGAAGACTTTGCTTTGTGAAGAGAGCCCCAGGGCACCTTGCTGGAGAAAGAGAGCTGCAGCCTAAGACATCTAGGGTTTCAGTTTACGGTGCTCAGCTCTCCAGGCACTCAGAGGCCAGTACAGCTACAGTTCAAAGGGGCCTGGCTACTGCTCCCCGTGGTCTGGTTTTACAGGCATGCAGAATGCAGAAGTTGTGGGGTCAGGAAAGTTTCCACTCATTTCAGCAGATGGCCTGGGAGGCCAGTCAGTATGCTCTTGAGAAGGCAGTGAGTGAAGCTGTGAGTGAAGCCAGAAGTGCAGAGGATACACCAGAACGTTGGAGAGACCACAAATGTGGAATGTCTGTTAGAGAGGAGATGGGCAGGAATGTAGGGCATGAAGTGTCTAGTGTGGCATGGTTGACATGGCATACTGTTACAGAAATGACCACCTGCTTACTGGAAGTTGCCCTTTGTGAAATCTTTGCAGATAGAGAATAGCTATTTTTAGGGATTCGTTTTTATACTTTTACTAGAAGCCATGACCCTTAGCTCACCCTACCAACAGTTCATCCCAGCAACAAAGGCTATGACCTTGATTGACCTAGAGTACATCAATCAGCGAAGACCCCGTAACCCTTAAGTCACCCTAGATCAGCTTACCCCTCTAATTAGGGGCAGAGCAAAGACATCACATTGAGAAGCTCTTTGGAGCTCTCCCTGCCTTACAGCTTGCTAGCTTTGTATATGCTTTTTGCCATCTTATAAAGAAACCTCTCACTACTTTCTTTTCTGACTTCCCTCCTTCTGACCTCTTCATTTTCTGCTTGGGGAATCTTCAGCTTGCTGGAGTGAGGGCACAGACCCAGAAAGGTGGAGAGTCTTTTTACTGGAAAAGAACCATTGACTCCTAGTCTCTTGAGTCTGACTGTTCTTTTGTTTTGCCCAAGCCATCAAGCATATGTTTCTAAATTACCTGCATCTTCTTGGAAGAAACCAGGAAGGGTTCTAGAAACAAATATGGTGGTGGCTGACCCAAAACAGCACCCAGCCACAGGATGAGACAAAATGGTGGCCCTAAAATAGCACCCTGGAAAGAAACAGCCATCTAGGGGAAAAGTGTAGAGGAGGCTTTGAGCAGGAGAGGGAGTGCAGGCTACTAAGTTACCAGTAGCTATTCCCCCCTCCCCCCAAGAATGAGAAAGCTGAGCAGAGTATCTTAAAGAACAGGAACATAAGTTCCAAAGGGCATTTTAGAGACAAACAGACAAAAAAGTGCCCCAAGGACTTTGTCTGCTCTCCAGCCTGGCTAAGCCAAATGTGTTACTAGGTTTGGGGTGCTGGAGTCTCCTTTTGGAACTGGTTTCTAGGTTCTTCTGTTCTGAGCAAAGAATTGGTCAAGATAGGTGCAAACTGTAGCGAAGTTTTATTGGTGATCACAGAAGAAACAGACTCGTCAGAGCAAATTTGGGCCAAGTAAAAGTAGGAAAAGGAATCCACCTATACTGGAGTGCAGGTAGGCCACCCTTGTGAGAGAGAACACAGTAGCTAACATAACTTTTATGAGTGGAGAAATCACCCCCAAATTAACTTTCTAATGGGATTTTTGGGATTATTGATTGACTACTTTAAATTCATGGAATCTGGAAAGATAAAGAACTTAACTATTTACCATATTTGTCATGTTCATTTTTGTATTCTACATACCAGCCACTCATGTATTTTAAAAGTTTAATATAGAAATTAAAATACCAAAGTACATGAAAAATGAAATAATGCTTTTAATTCAGATGATACAGACTACCTCATCCACATGTTAACTTTTGTATGCTGGTAGTTTTGAATTAAATATTTGTATTATTCTAGTAGATTAATTGTATATAGTATATTATTACTGCTACTATAGTTCCCTGAAAATAAGACTGGGTCTTATATTAATTTTTGCTCCAAAAGACACAATAGGTTTATTTTCAAGGGATGTCTTATTTTTGCATGTGCCATGATCTGTATTTATTCATGCTCAACAATCTGTATATTCTTTTATTCATGTATAAAGATCTGCATTCATTCATGCACAATAATCTACATTTATTCAAATACAGTTATCGAGGGGCATGGTGGCACATGCCTATAATCCCATCATCTGGGAGGCTGAGGCTGGAAGGTCACCCTGAGTTTGAGGCCAGCCTGGACTACATAGCAAGATCCTGTCTCAAAAAACAAAACAAAAATACAAAAAAAGTCACATCATTTTCTTCTGGAACATGGTCATAGCTCTTCAAAACCCCAAATTCCAGCCAGAATTTCTTGCAGCTCCATTTCCTGTAGAACCAATGGCCCCAATCTCATGTCCAACAATCTCGCTCTCCTTATTTGAATACTTCTTGTCTATGTAGCCAGCTCATAGTACATTGGTAACAGACCTGTCAGTGACTTAATCCCATGGATTCTTCACCCAAGTCAGGACCTCGTGCAGGCTGTGCTTCCTAAAGTTTCCATTAAATCAAGTGTTAATTGAAGATTTAAAAGACGACAGTGACAACAAAAATGGTAGTGAAGAATTATGGTCCACACCAAAGTCAGGAGAAATTGGCGGCACCAAAATTTGGAAAACATTTCTTCATTTCACATGAGTGCATTAAATACATCCATTACAAGACACGACATATTCAGTTATGAAGATTTGTTTTATACACAACCATGTCCATTTGTTACCGAGTATGCACATTATTCATGCCTGTGTCTGTACTTCACTTGGTCATTTGTCCATAAGTTTCAAGTTCATCTATTTACGTGGGCATTTACCTCTCATACAAAGGCTCCCATTTGATTATTTACAGATAATTATAATTTATATTACTTAAATATTAATTTATAGTTAATTATATATTATTATTGTACAATTTAATATGTTTGCCGTGTGTTGCAGCGGACATACTACATGCATCTGTCCCGCTGATGATCTTAACGGGGCTTATTTTTGGGGTAGTGCTTCCATTATGAGCATCTTGAAAAATCATGATAGAGTTTATTTTTAGTTAGGTCCTATTTCCAGGGAAACATGGTATCAACAATATTGATATTTGTAGCTATGCGAGAGATATTTACCTGAGAACTTTTTCTTTTGTATGTGTATTTTACCTAGTTCAGTATTTTAAAAGATGAAACACGGTAGTAAGTTTGATAAACACGTTATAGAAGTTATATTTACAAAGCTAAAATCTCATGAGAAATTCTACTGTAATAAAGGTCTTACATAACAAAATGATTTCTAAATGCTCAACTGATAGCTTGTAAAATCTCAGTATGATAATTTGAATCAGTCATTAGTCTTTAAAATGGGAATTTAGCCTAGAGGTTTTTTCTTTTTTTTTAACCCAGAGTTTAAAATGCTTAAGATTTATTGAGTGGTTTCTGTGTGCCAGACACTGAGCTATGTGCAGCACTTTACCTGTGCCACCTCATACAATCCAGTGAAATATATGATGTGAAGTGGAAATTAGTCCTATAGATACTGACATATATTATATATAGCTGATACACCACATGCTACACACTGAGCTATGTGTAGCACTTTTCATATTTCATCTCATACAGTGCAGTGAAATGTAAGGTGTGAAATAGAAAATTAGTATTATACATACTGATTTATATATACTGATGTAATACATGTTAGACACTGAGGTATATGTAGCACTTTACACATGTCATCACATATGATCCAGTGAAATGTAAGATGTGAATGGGAAATTAGTCCTCTAGATCCTGATATGTATACTGCTGTAATATACACTAGACACTGAGCAGTGTATTGTCCTTTATATATGTTACCTCGTATGATCCAGTGAAATATAAGATGTGAATAGGAAGTTAGTCCTATAGATCCTGATATGTATACTGCTGTAATATACACTAGACACTGAGCAGTGTATAGTCCTTCATATATGTTACCTCGTATGATCCAGTGAAATGTAAGATGTGAATAGGAAGTTAGTCCTATAGATACTGATATGTATTATATATACTGATATAACACATACCAGTAAAGCAGAGCACAGAGATTAACTCGTTCAGGGTCATATGGCTGTTAAAATTTGAACCTGGCCTTTCTTCTTCACACTTTACTATTCCTGATTAATTAATGTTTAAAGTATACAGCCATGGAGTTTTATGGCTGAATTAAAACAGAATTATTTAGTTGAATTAAGAGCCTGAAATCTAGAAACCTAGAGCATAAGGTATCTTGGCTGAAAGTTTTGGTGGTGCTTGGATTATGACTTTGTTCTCTGGTTTCTAGCCAAGGTTTGTTTGTTTGATTGGTTGATTCATTTATTTTATAGTACTGGGGATTGAATCCAGGTGCACTCTGCCATTGAGCTACATTCCTAGACCTTTGTTTTTGTTTTTAAATTTTATTTAAGGTTGGGTTTCCCAGAGTTGCCAGGCTGATCTTGAACTTTGGATCCTGAACCCGTGTAGTTCAGGTTCCCAGTGTGCAGCACCATACTTAGGTAGCTTCTTGTTCTTTATATGCAGGCACTACAACTGTGATTTGTGGGCTTGCTTAATTTTTCCCTTATCAGAGCAAAGAGGACTGTATCTTGTATATAGCATACCTATCTCTATATTGTGTGATGTGTTACATTGCTCCCTTTCTGTGTGTTTTTGTATTTTTTCGGTACCAGTAGTCAAACTCAGGGCCTCGCACTTGCCAGTCAGGCGCTGTGCTGCCGAGTTACATCCCTGGCCTGCATCATTGCTCTTTTATACTGCAGTGTTGCATTAGATAACATCTATCAATGTATAAAAGTGAAATTTTCAAAGGGATAAAGAAATAAGGGTTGGTGATGTAACTCAGCTAGTACAACCCTTGCTTAGCATGTTTGAGGCCCTGGGTTCAATCACCGGTACCATAAAATCACACACAAAACAAAAATGCTAGACCCAGCCAGTCAACAGATCTGCCTTCTGCAGAAATTTAGAAAAAGCTGGCAAAAAAGCTGGCAGAAGTAATGCCATGTTAACAAGCCTTAAAGATTGAAGTCATTAAGGTCCCTGAAAATAGTTTCAACAGATATTAGTAATGGGAAGCATTTTTATAAGACATACTTGATTAAAACTTTGCTATAACTGGTGCTAAGAGCTTACTGAAGTTTCTAATTACTGAATAAGTCATATTACATGTTAAAAAATTAGACTCAGCATTACCATGCCATTGGTTTCTAAAATATTAAGATATAGTTTAATTTTATATGCATGAAGGGTGAAATAAAAAATTGTGAAATAGGAATTATACTTACATAGCAGTCTCCAAAAAAGAATGGATCATACTCTGAAGGATTCAGTTAACTTGAAATCCCTTCCATAGAAATGCTGTGCTCACCATGTGCATGAAATCTGCACTTGACTCAGTAGCTCAAAGAGTTTTCTTCTGCTATTTTAGAGCTAACTCTGAGCTGCAGAAGCAAAAGACTTTTTAGAGCCGTGAAATCCCCATTTTATATCTTCACAGCATATTTTAATTCTCTGGCATCTGATTTAATCTTTCATAGAACTGTGTGCCTTACCACCAAATTCTGAAGCATTTGCCATAGATAGCTGTATGCTCACTTAATGGAAATATGTAAGTTCTATGGGTCATGTAATTGTGATTCTTAAAAATTTTTTTGTAATCTTAATACAGGTAGGTCCTTAATGTTTAACAAGAGTTACCATATACTTACCTATGGTATAAGCATTATGCCATACCTGATTGTAGTTTAGGGATGAGCTACAAGTATTTAATTGACTTAAAGAAGTTTAAATAGGGAGACCTCACAATTAAGAGAGTTTAGTTCAACAGGAGATTCATTTAAGTTTCCTGTGACTATAATTCATATATTTGTATAGTAACTTCTAAAGTTAAAAGTAGCCTAATTCAGTCCAAGTAATTTGAAAGTAGAAAAATAAGAAAACTTGCTTCTATTAGTTGAAGGATAGAGAGAATATGAAGATTGAATTAGTTATGTATTCTCATATTTTAGGTTTTCAGTGTTTTAAAGTTTGACTTTCTTTGTAACTGAGTTTTTAAAAGCTTTGCTTGTTTCATAAAATTTATGCTGTTGTGCGTTCATGAGAATCCACATATCATGTTCTTGGTTCAAATAAAGCAATTCTCTTGGGCTTTTTTAAGACAGTGTTTATTATAACAGTATTTTAAAAAAGACTTATTTATCTTTGTTTTTTTTTTCCCCTGGAATTTAGCATGTCACCTTCCATACAGAAGATCATGAATTGTTATATTTTGAGTTAATTAATCTGTGATGAAATATATTCAACTAATTTTCTGATCATTTTCATTTGAATTGATTTAAAAAAAATCTAGAAAGAGGGCTGAGGCAGAAAGATTACAGGTTTAAGCCCAGCCTGGTCAAGTTAGTGAGACTATTTCAAAATTAAATAAATTAATACAACCGTATTAGGAGACCTCAATACATTGCTGTCACAAAAAAACAGGTGTGAAGTTCTTGGGATCCTCTGGGTAGAGTATCATGTCATCTGAAACAAAATCTATGTATATAAAAAATTAGTTGTGACAGAGAAAAAGAATTTTGAGTAAAATGTAATTTTTTCAGGGTCACCTTCAGATTTTATTTTTAATGTGAAATGTTCATTTGAAAACAACTGTGTTAACAATTAGTTAGATAATGTTTCATGTCTGTATTTTTTGCCTTAAATAATTTTCGGGAATATCCAATATGCTGATGATTGTTGCTGTTTTGTTGGTTGAGGTGAAATTGTTATGCTTTGATTTCTTGTTCTGCTTTTGTCTAAAATAAAAAAAATTAAAAAAAAAAGGACTCTAGCTAAGTTTGAAGGCCTTGGGTTCAATCTACAGTACCTCAGGTACACACACAGAAACCTAGAAAAAGAATAAATTAAAAATGTATTTAAAATTATCATTTTCTTACAGAATCAATCATATATCAAAAATTTGAAAAGTAGGTAACACTTAATGACTAATGTCACTTAGCACATGACAAGTCAGATTTACTAAAATAATACTTATTAATGAGGTGATTGCTCTTTTTTTTTTTAGAAATGGTTTCACTATGTGGTTCAGGCTGGCCTTCAGTTCCTGTATAGCCCAGGCTGCCTTGAACTTAGTGATCCTCCTGACTCAGCCTCCTGAGTGCTGGGATTACAGATATGTGCTGCTGCTCTGGCTTTTAAAAATTATTTGTGTTTATTCAGGTATGAATCAGTTATGTGAAATGACTTGTATGTGTCAAACATATTCAACTTAAAAACTGACCTTTTATAGGAAAAAAGGGTAAATTAAATACATATACAATTAATTTCATGAAATCTCTAATTGTAGATATCTTCATTTTATAGGAAGGAAAACTGAGGCATACCTTGCTGCCTTGCCTGGAGTCACATGGTGAGTTTAAAGATCAGAATTCCATTCCAAGTGTTTCTTAATCCCAGTTTTCATATTTCAGTATTTAGTGTTACTTAAAGTGACTCATGAAATTTACTGATGTCATATGTCAGTACTTAGGTAACAGTTTACAGAAAGTCAACTCCGCAACTTGATGGGTGACAACCTTTTTCAACCAAAAAGTAAGTGTTGGTGCCACCATTGATTTTAATATTTGTGGCTTTTGTAAAACTTGGCTTCAAGCCGGGCGTGGTGGCGCACGCCTTTAATCCCAGCACTCAGGAGGCTGAGGTAGGCGGAGCGTTGTGGGTTCGAGGCCGGATTGGGCTACAACGCGAGCACAAGGCCGGCCTGAGCTACATAGTGCGACCCTGCCTCAAAAAACCAGGGCCGGGAGGTTGGCTCAGTGCCTTAAGCGCCTGCCCTGGCAGGCGCGAGGTTGTGAGTTCAATCCCTGGTGCCGCAAAAAAAAAAAAGCAAAAAAAAAAAAAAACAAACTTGGCTTCAGGAGAAGTAGAGGTGGAGGATATTTTCTTAAACTACAATTGTTGAGGTAACCAATGTTCTCATAAAAAAGTTAAGTAGAAAAATATTTTCTCCCTATTAGTACAGATGACTACTATTTATCTCTTTGGTGTACATGTGTTGTCCATAGAGAAAAATACTAAAAAATGATAAAGGTATCATTGGTCTTTAAGTTTTTTTTTCCTCACGTGTATATTTGTTACCTTTAATAATGGCAGAGCCTTGTTAAAAAGAATGAAGAAGATTTCTGTATATTCTATTAGTTTGTTAGGGCTGTGGTAACAGTACCAGAGACAGTTGTTTCACACAACTTATTTTTGCACAATTCTTGAGGCTGGAAGGTAAAGACTAACTTATTTATAGGATTGGTTTCTTTTGAGTGGGGTGAGAGCAGGGTTCCAGGCTTTTCTTTGGATCGCAGATGGCCTTGCTCTTGAACCTTCACATGGTCTTCCTTCCCTGCAAGTCTGTTCTAGTCTCTCTGTCTGTTAAGGGTGCCAGTCACTGCATTAGATCGCACTTTAGTAGCCAGGTTTTAACTTAATTATTTCTAAAGACCCTATCTCTAAATGCCGTCACAATAAGAGTTAGTTAGGGTTAGAATTCTAACATAGGAATTTTGAGAAAGCACAGTATAGATTATAATAACATGCATTATCTGGATTCATCTAATGCATAGATTATATGCTGCAGGCCTGCCACTCATCTGGTATATTGGGAAATGTACTACCAGTGAGCTTGGTTTGGTTGTGGACTTATAAAATTGAGACATTTGAAGACTAGTAGGCAGTTTGAGATCATAAATGTTAAATTTTAAATTACATAATATTGTACTTGAAGAGTTGGCAGTAAAAATATAATGGTTTATACAAGGTTTCAGAGAGGTAGGGGATTTATATTTTCTTGAGTTATCTGCTGGTTTGGTTTGATTTGGTTTGGTTTGTTGAGACAGGGTCTCACTGTGTAGTTCCGGCTGGACTTGAACTCACAGTGTGTCCCTGGGTGGCCTTGAAGTCACAGGCAGTCCCCCTGCCTTGGTCTTCTGCTGGGATGAAAGATGTGTGTATTACCACATCCAGCTTGGGTATCTGCCTGAAGTCGGATAATACACGTGGTGTTTTGTTGAATCTATATAACACTTCTATTAGGCAAATACTGCAGGTGTGTTTAAGTAATTTGTTCTCTCACACAATGAGGAACAGTGCAATGAAGGGGATAATGGATTGTCTCAACCTGTGTCAGTTTTTTTTTTTTTTTTTTTTTTGCGGCACCAGGGATCGAACTCACAGCCTCACGCCTGCCAGACAGGCGCTTAGGCCACTGAGCCAAACTCCCGGCCCTAGTTTTTTGAGGCAGGGTTGCACCATGTATCTTAGGCCGGCCTTGTGCTCGCATTGTAGCCCAAGCCGGCCTCGAACTCACAACGCTCTTCCTACCTCAGCCTCCCCAAGTGCTGGGATTAAAGGCATGTGCCACCACGCCTGGCTGACTACTATCATTTAAATATTAGATCAGGAAATGATTTGGGAGTTCTAAAAAAGTTCTGGAAGACTGGTAGTACAGGTGGAACAGCAGGGACCGAGGAAGTCCCTCCCCTCCACCCGTCTGAGCTCAGGGTGCACCGCAGGGCCACCCTGTGTAACCCCAGACCTAAGTATATGCCTTCTTTCTCTCCCTGGAGCCCAAAAGCCTGGTTTGTCTGTGTGGGGTGCAGTGTGACTTTTGTCCCAGGACCATTTCCCTGCTCCTAATCGCTAATAAATGTGACTGCTTTTCTTTTACCATTGGTATATACTTTGTCATTCTTTGCTTGTCCTACACTAGAGCTTGGAATCTGTCTGACCTACCATATGACAATACATTGTCTTGGTTACGTTTTTGTTGCTGGGACAAAATATCTGACACAAGTTAAAGGAGGGAAGGTTTATTTCAGTTCACAGTTTGTAGAGGTCTCAGTCCATAGGTGACTGGTTCCAAGACAGGGTGACCATGGCAGAGGGGCATGGCAGAGGAGAAAAGGTCCATGGCATGGCAGGTAAGAGGCAGTCACCTTCCTTCTGCTTTCCCTTTGTATTCCATCCAGGCTGTAGCCTATTTGTTGGTGCCACCCACACCCAGGGTGGTCTTCCCACTTCAGTCAATCTATTATCCACACACAGAGTACTCTAAACCAATCAGTGGGCTAATTTAGTATCACCCACCCACAATCCAGGCACTCACCAAAGGCCCAGCTATGAGCACATGAGGCTTGGGGGTACATGTAGATAGAAGCAGTACACACTGGCACCTAATTTGTTGAAATATATCTTTTGTATGTTATTTCAGAGCATTATTTCAATTAGTATCTTTTAAGACCATGGTAGAATGTTGTACTAATTTTGAGTCAAGAGTAGAATTGGCAGTGCTTAGCTTAGTGTACAAAAATTACCTTTGGAAGTGATGAGTTAAAGGTATTGTCTAAGCCAGAGCCTTTATTTCTCTTAGTGTGTCTTCTTGTCTGCCTGAGAACAGCTGGTATCCATCTCCACTGCATTTAGATTAGGCGCCCTGTACTGATTCTCTTCTTCCTCACCTTTCTTCCTCCTGTTCCTTCTGCTTTTCCTACTGCTGCCTCTCCATTACAATTTGAAGTAACATGTACATATAAATTTAAAAAGTTAAACAGTTGAAATGACTTTAAATAGGTAGTTTTAAATGGTTTCCTAAGGAGTTCTTATATGTATATGTCTGTGTGTGCTGTGTATTACATCATCATTTTTAACCACTTTCTTACCATTTTCTGTCATTAAAGATGAATGTGTTAGCTTTCTTAAAGCTACCTTATCCCTTCCTAAGTTTTTCACGATATAGTTACATTCATAATATAGTTTTCAATTTGTGGTTCAGGTCATATTTGATATTTTCGTTTTGATGATCAAGATAACTTGTTGAGTTTAGCAATTTGTTAATATTGTTCACTAATGAACATATATATATATATATATATATATAGTAAGGTGATACTGTTCCTTTTTCTTTTTTATTCTGCAATTTTCACTTGGTAAGTTTTATTTAAATTTATATCATATTCTTCAGTATCCTCTCCTCTCACTTTAGTTTCTCTACACAATAAAACCTGTCCGGTAATCTAAGTTTACTTTTTTTTTTGCAGTGCTGAGGATTGAACCCAGGCCTCTCACATGCTAGACAACCTTCCTACCACTAAGATGCTTCTCCAGGCCTAAAAGTTTACTGTTGAATCTCTACTCTCCTAGAGACACTCCCTATAAGTTCTCTTATTTGATTCCATTTCTGCTGGCTTTTCTGTAGCCCACTGAATTTGTACTGTCCTGGGACTTGGTGTTATGCATCTTACGCCTTCTCTGTTCATTAATTTTTTGTGTTTTGGAGGATTCTATAGCAGCTTCCTAAGAAAGAGTACACGAGATGTAGCTTGTGTTATTGCTGATCTTTATTTTTTCTTCATACTTGATGAAAAATTTGATTGGGTTTCTTTTTTCGTTTTTGTTTTTTTGTGGCATTGGGTGTCAAACTCACAACCTCGTGCCTGCCAGACAGGCGCTGCTTAAGCCACTGAACCAAACTCCTGGCCCTGGTTTTTTTGAGGCATGGTCGCACTATGTAGCTCAGGCCGGCCTCCAACTCCCAACGCTCCTCCTACCTCAGCCTCCCGAGTGCTGGGATTAAAGGCGTGCGCCACCATGCCCGGCATGATTGGGTTTCTTAATTTTTGTGTTGCTGAGACAAAACAAAACAAAACAAAACAAGAAAAACAAACCAACAAGAAAAACCAGCACCCAAGGTTAAGGGAGGAAAAGTTTATTTGGGCTCACAGTTTGTAGAGGTTCCATTTTACAGTTGTCTGGCTCCAAGGCAGGGTGTCATGGCAGGGGGGCATCACAGAAGAGGGACAGTCCACAGCAGGCAGAAGGCAGCAAAGCAGTGAGGTAGTGAAGCAGCAGCAGCAGCAGCAGGGGCCTGCCTCTCCCTACTGTCCCTGCTAGGCCACAAGCCCTTTGGGTGGGCCACCCACACCCAGGGAGGGCTTCCCATTATCCACCCACAAAACGGGGCTAAACGGTCAGTGAACTACTTTAGTAATCACACACCGTTAATCCCAGCATCATACAGTCTAGAGCCGGCTACTTCTGAAAAGCCCCACCCATGGCCACATGAGACTTTGGGCATCTAGGCACAAGCTATAATATTCGGTATAGAATTATAGGTTGAAAATTAGTATTGGACAGATTTTTAATATTTATTTTACTGTCGTTTGGTCTTTTGTATGTAATCTGTGCACCTGCTTTGTCTTCTGTCATATCTTAGTATATTCTTTTTATTTTCATTGTTTTAAAATTATGTGGTGTACGTCTTGGTGTAACTTTTAAATTTTTTATTGTGCTGGTGCTAGTGGCCTCTTTGAACTTAGAAATGGGTATGTTCTTCCATCTAGGAAATTTTCTTGTGTTATTTCTTTGTTTTCTTTTCTTTCTTTCTTTTTTTTTTTTGCGGCACCGAGAATTGAACTCACAACCTTGCGCCTGCCAGACAGTCGCTTAAGCCACTGAGCAAAACTCCCAGCCCTGTGTTATTTCTTTGATAATGTACCTTTACCTTTTTCCTCTAGTTTCTTTCTGTCAATTTATTGAATGTATTTTGGAAATTAATTTTCAAACCATCTTGTCTTCTGTTTTTAGTTTATATAGTTCTCTTTCAGTCCCAGCTTTGAGGACCTTTATTCAGCTTAGCACTTAAGTTTTTTAAAACTGCATTTAACAGTTTTGGCTATCTTATTTTGGATCTTGCACTTTTTTCTGAACTTCTTTTTATAATATTTATCTTGTCTTGTATACCTGAATACATTAGTTTTCTCTTTCTTGCTCATGTATTTTTTCCATCCTTAGAATACTTTCATCTGT
Source organism: Dasyprocta punctata (assembly GCA_004363535.1). Taxonomy (NCBI): domain Eukaryota; kingdom Metazoa; phylum Chordata; class Mammalia; order Rodentia; family Dasyproctidae; genus Dasyprocta; species Dasyprocta punctata. The sequence continues at coordinate 71,059 of RJWM01004225.1, read as the reverse complement.
CTTAACCTTTTTTTTGCAATTTTAGATAGGAGGTTTTCCTAAAGTTCCTCCTGTTTGTTGGTTGTCCATCCCTATTTAAGAATGAGGCACTCACATGCTCTTTAGGAGTTCTGTATACTTTATCAGAATTTTTAAGATGTGGTGTGTACGGTATGTATTGCTTTGATCGTTTTGTTCAGGTGAGAAATACATAACTGGCCATAGATGGGATAACCCTCACTCATTTCCTGTGCTTTGGTCTAGCACCTCATCTGTGCTTTACTGTGTGCCTGGCATTCCTGAATCTAGTTTATTAATTCTAATTTGTTTCCCACCTGTTCATTTGTAGTCTGTTTGCCTTTTTTGTTAAGACCTTTTCAAAAGATAATGGTTACGAATAATCTTTTTTGTAGAGATAACCATATTGTAGATGTGTGGTTCAAACTCACTTTAACTACGTTGACTTTTCCCAAATTTTCTGTCCACTGTAAATAACTACTGTAATCCATTATGTGTGTGTGTGTGTGTGTGTGTGTGTGTGTGTGTCTGTCTGTCTGTCTGTGTGTCTCTCTAAATTTTACTAGTTTATATCTTGGTAAGGTCTGAGTTTCTTACTGATGCTGCCATGACCTGTAAACATCAATTCAGAAATTGGCATTAGGATTTTTCAACTATGTCTTCAGAGTCATACTATGTATTACAAAAATGTTTTTTGCTTACTCTTGAAAGTAAGGTTTGCTTCTTTCTCTTTGAAAATTAGGTAATTCAAAAATGGCGGAACTGTTTATGGAGTGTGAAGAAGAAGAGCTGGAACCATGGCAGAAGAAAGTCAAAGAAGTTGATGATGATGATGATGATGATGAGCCAATCTTTGTTGGGGAGATATCAAGTTCAAAACCAGCAATTTCAAGTAAGCATTTACATCTAGAGAAGCCAGGTTTTATAAGGTATCATTTCTAATGGAGAATTTGTGAACTGTTATATGTACTTGACATCCTTGTTCAAGGAGTTAGGGATAAGAGACCGGGTGGCAGGCTAGTAAGGACTTGAGTGTCAGGATGGGGTGAGAACGGTAAGAGAAATACTAGATGTGCATATAAAGAAGTGGGCTTAGATTAGCTGGTGGCATTGGAGTTTTTCTGAGATTAGAAAATAAAAAGCAGAGAGGAGTAACCCATTTATCTGTTTATTTTTTTCTTTTTTCTCACTTAAACATAGAAAAGGGTTTGGAATGCTTAGTTTAAGATTTTGCAACGTACTGCATAAGTTTGTTAGTTTTTGATGGGAGTTGTCACATCCACACCTCATTGCACTGTCATCCACATAAATACCTGTCCAAAGAACGTCTAGGTGGTGACATCATCTCTGGTCCATGTACTAACGAGTTGTAACTTCTAACCATATCAGTCTTTTAGCAGCTTGTATTTCTGTTCATGAAAGAGAAAACACTGCCTACGGATAATGTACTTTGATGATGTAGCGATTAGCACAATTAAATTTGTTTTGGTTTTTCTGGTAAAACAGTCTGTTTCAGGTTATTAGCTTTCAGTTAGAGTAATAGACCTTGACACTGTTACCTTGTTAAAGCGAAAATACTGATATTTGTTAACATGTTCACTCAAAAATGTCTAGAGTTTAGAGGGAAAATGTACAGATTTTAAGAAGAAAGAGAAAATCCTTCCCCACTTGATTTTAAACCAAGAGGATTTACTAAAGAATGTTATATACCCAGGATATTAGTATTTTCTTGCTTACCAATGGCAGTGCTTAAAAGTGTGATTGTGAGACAACTTTAAAGTTTCTAAAAATTTTAGCCTTGTTCTTGTTGCTTATAAGTTTGGAATGGCTAGGGTTTTTTTGGGGTTTTTTTTTGGTGGTACTGTGAATTGAACTCCTGACTCCCCGCTTGCCAGGCAGATGTTGTGCCACTGAGCTATATTCCTGGCCCCTAGAATGACATTTTTATTCACTTTTATCACTGGGAGAGTAATTTAACCAATTGAATTTCCAGAAGTATTTGCATTTGCAGAATGTTACTCTCGTGGAATGTTAAGTGGAGTGAACACCTCTTAGATTATAAAATGAACCTGGCATGATGGTGTGCAAGTTGGTGATAGTGGAGCATTAGATTGTACTCTCTTAATTATTGTTTCCTAGTCACTGATTACCTTTTATTATTGGAGTAGTGCAGAATTGTTATTCAACATCCATATTGAAAATATGACAGTTAAGACCCAAATGAAATTTATCCTGATTGCAGATGACTGACTGCAGTGTTCAACTAGAAACAGTGTACATTAGTTTTAAAATAATTCTATCAGGAAGGGATTGACCTCTAGTAGGATTTTTTTTCTGAACTGTTACGATGAAAAATCCAAGTTATTTTGTTGTTTTATGTGAAACCCAAAACATGTTATATAACATAAGGAATGTGTGTTAAACAGTTGTATAAAAATGCCAAAAAAGAATTTGTGTTTTGTGCATTACAGTCACTAAAAATACTACACCAATATTTCTTTGATGGTTTGAGTAAATAGCTAATCTTGAATTTCTGAATGAAAACTATGACAAGTTGTTTGAGCATATTTTTCTCCAGTAAAAGTTCCTAAGTGCGTAATTCTAGAGAACTGCGTTGACATAATCAGAAAGCAAGTGTACTTTTGTGTGAACCTTTACTTTATAGATTTGGTGAGATCTAGTTCTTTTTAAAAAGTTTTTATTTTTATTAGTACATGGTACATAATTTACATTCACTGTGGGGCAGTGGATGTGGGATCTACTTCTGTTCTATAAAGGAAAAAATTTACAAAGTTTGGAGTTTTTTTATTTTTAGCACTCTTAAACTTTTTGTTGTCCTTATTTTTCTGATTTTAGTTGGTTACTGAAAAAGCCAGAAGTTATAGAGATCATGTACGTGCAAGAGTGAAAACTTTAAGCTGATAGTTAAAAAATCATGTTAGGCTTGAATTGATTTCTGATACAATTATAGATCTGAAATTTCTTATGAGATACTGTAGTAAACTGTAAATTCAATTTAGTCCTAACTGTGGTAGTTTCCGTTTCAGAATGCAAAAGTAATAATAGATTAATGAGGTTTTCCAAAATGAAATTTAAAGACATTTAGAGGTATGAATGAAATATGGAAGTTCAGGAAGGTTATAATTTTGAGTGTATGTATGAGCCTGTCACCATTCAAAGAATGCTTAAATTATAGCTTGTGTATAAATAAATATATTTTTGGAAAATTTTTACTGATATGTGGACTCTGTCATATAGAATGTTTTGATGTTTCAAATTTATCATTTTTTTTCTTGACTTTGGATTTTAAGTTACGATGAGAAAGACTGCTTGTTCTGGTAAATACTTAAGGCTAGTGTTGTTGCTTTTGTTTTCTTACATAAAGATGTAAATAAATGATAACTTATTCCTTCCAGGTTAACTGTTTTTAATTCTTTTATTATATATTTTATTCAAAATCTGAATTCTAATCTATGTATATATGTAATTTTTTATAGATATTTTGAATAGAGTTAACCCTGGCTTGTATTCAAGGGGAATAAAGAATGGCGCACTCAGTCGAGGTACCATATTATTGTACTATTTTAATTTTAAAATGAAGTATTTTGACAAAATTGGTTATATAGAAGTATATTCAATATATTGTATAATTTTAAAATGCAGGTATTACGGCTGCATTCAGGCCTACAAGTCAACACTACACGAACTCAACTTCAAATCCAGTGTCTGCCTCGCCAGTAAATTTTCATCCTGAATCTAGATCTTCAAATAGCTCTGTTATTGTTCAGCCTTTTTCTAAACCTGTAAGTGTTTTTGAATCTATAGTCAGCTCAGAGATATAGGTTATTATTTAACAAGATCGACAATACCCAGTTAAAATTTCAGACTATTTCAGTCATTTATTGGAATCATAGTCAATATCAGATAATGGCAACAGCTTTATGATCACTCAACTAGTATCCAAAGAAATAACTGTAGAGCTGGGCCTTGTGGAGCATACCGATAATCCCAGCACTCAGGAGGATCATGAGTTTGAGCCCAGCCTAAGCCCAGTGTAGTGAGACTCTGTCTCAAAAAATGAAGAAAGGGCTAGGTATGTAGGTCAGTGTGAAGGAACTGAGTTCAGTCCCTAGTACTAACCCTCAAACCCCAAAATGAAAATTAAGTACCCAACCTACTAATATGCTAGGCAGTGTGCTAAAATTGAATAGTTACTGTACTGAAAACTGTGCTGTCAAAACATGAATAAAAAGTGTTATCAGTAGTGAATATTGCATAATGGCACAATGTATAAGATTGCCAACTGGGCCAAATTAATTAATTAATTAATTAAATAATTTGAGACAGGGTCTCACTATGTAGTTCAGTCTGGCCTTGAATTCACCATATATCATGTAGCCCAGGCTGTCCTTGAACTTGTGGTAATTCTCCTGCCTCACCCTCCCAAGTGCTGGGATCACAGGTGTGCACTATCATGCCCAGCTGTGGGCCAGGTATTCTTAATTGGGAAAATTATTGAGAGGTAGTCTTGGTGTTTTATTTGGAAAATACTCATAGTCTATCTCAAAAAGCATTAATAAGAAGTATGAGATAATGGCAATAGTTATCATTTATTGTGCTGTTTATATAAATGATTTGGGCTACATGCTATGTATAAAATAATCTCATTTAATTCTCAAACATCCCTATGAAATAGGTACTATTATTTCCATTTGATAATTAAGGAAAGTTACAGCAGTTAAATGATGCTCTTAAGATAGCTGGTAGGGCCAAGAGTGTAGCTCAGTGGTAGAGTGCTTGTCTAGTATGCACAAGTCCCTGAGTTCAATGCCCATTACCATACAAAAAAAACAAAAACCAAAAAACAAAAAAAAGATAGCTGGCAGATGTTGGATCTGGGATTTCAATCTAAGCCAAGCAGAGTTGAGTTGAGTATACATGCATACTTACAGATGTTTTGTATGCGTGTATACGTTTCAAAAGTAAAGCTTCCTTCAGCAGTTTTCAAGGGCTGGGCTGCACCCTTTGGGTTCCAGCGTTGCAGGGATTTGGGAGTCAGCACTGTTGTCGTCATAACCAGACTGCTTTACCTGTGTGGACATTTGCGTTGGTGATGCAGAACAGGGGTGAGGGAGCAGCTGTGCCTCACCGTGACTCACACAGTGACACCAAATGATAGCTCTTAGTTGTTTGCCATGCACTTACAGTGAAAAATGGGAAGTTTTAAAACATGTTAAACGTCACTTCCTGTTACTGGTGGTAACTCTACTGTCGAGTGAGTCTTTAATATTTTGTGTGAAGTGGGTGGTATACATGAAACTCTTTTGTCTTCATTGTGATGATTTTCTTGAAGAAAAGCACTAGTGTGATTGGATTTGTGAGCTAAACTACCCGTTCACCAAAAAAAAAAATACAAATTTTATTTGAAAGAATGACAAACCATGGTGTTATTTCTTTATATCAATACTAGCACAAACATGTGACCTAAAAAATGCACACTTACTATCTTACAGTCTTACATTGGCTGTGGGTCAGGTGTCACCATGGTTGGCTGAATTCTCTCCTTTACATGCCAGGTGTGGTCCCTGAGGTTGCAGTCTCAGCTGCAGTCCTGTGGGGAAGTACTGGCTCCCAAGTTTGCATGGTCGTTGGTAGCATTCAAGTCTCTAGGGGTTGTCAGACTGAGAGTCTCAGGGTCTTGCTAGAGTCTGGCCCACTCTTTGCCAGGTGGGTCTTCCTAGCATGGCGGCTCCCTTGGTTCCTCAAAGGTAGCAAGTGAGAGTCCTTTGCACAGTGTCATTGTAATTTTAGGTGACATAATCATGTGCATAAAATCATATAGATCCTGTCCCCTTTGCTGTATTCTGTTGCTGAGAAGTAAGCTAGTGGTCATACCCACAATCAGAAGGAGGCTGTCACAAAGGATGTGATTACCAAGAGGTGGGGAAGATAGAGACTACTTAAGAGTCTTTCTGCCATACAGTTACTCAGTCTTGAATATTGGCAGGCATTTCCTAAAATTTGGAACAAAATGCACCTGCCACTTCAAGGAAAGCAGCTGATAGTAGTATTTTTGCTAGTGGTAAAATTTCTACTTTCAAGAAAAAAAATAAAATTTTGGAAAGCTTAACTGTCATGCTGATCACCACAGCTTAATATTTCAACACTGCCAATGGGTAGTTGTATTTATAAATAGGACTTTTTGATACTGCATAATGAACTATGTCAACATTTGAAAGATCTGCATTATTCAGTGAAACCAGTGTTTTCCAGTTACTAATGTATATTTATACAAGTGTACATGGGTAAAAGACCTATTTATGGTATAATACCAGTCATTTTATAGGAACAAGGGTACAAAAATTTCAGAGATATAATTCTAGAATCCCTACTTCCTGAAGCCTTTAAGAAAGTCTCAACTGTTGTTTTGGTATAGTATCAAAGTGTAAAACTGTGCCATTCTTCACTTTTTTTGTGTTTGTGTGTAAAAGTAATTTTTTAATACAAATGTTGTTTATGTTAATCTGTAATGGGCTTATTATTTAAAAGTGAACCAATAAATATTTAAAAATTTCCGTTTAGCTTCCACAGTAGTATCAATAGATATAACTCTTTTGGGGTTCAGTAATTTTTAAATGTGCAAAAGGGTCAACTTGAAGCCGAAGAGTTAGGTATCACTGGCTTTGAAAAATAGTAATACATTTTTTAAAAGTTTGGAAATTATACAGTAAGAACATAGAAACTGCAGGAGTATCTTGGCTCCTGTGTGGTTCCACAGAGTTATTATTATTATTATGATTATGATTATGATTATTATTTTTTGGTACTGGGGCTTGAACTCACAACCTTGTACCTGCCAAGCAGGAGCTTAGGCCACTGCGCTGAGTCCCTGTCCCTATTTTTTGAGGGGGTCTCTCAGGCTGGCCTTGAACTCACTTTGTAGCCCAGGCTGGTCTCAACTCACAGTGATCCTCCTGCCTCAGCCTCCCGAGTGCCGAGATTAAAAGGCATGCGCCACCATGCCCAGCTTATTATTTTATAATGCTTTAAAAAATGTAATAAATGTTTTTCACGTAAGGTGGAAAGCTACCCAGAATGTAAAAATTGTTGGCTAATAGTTGAATTCAAATTAACTTAGTGGTTTCCTTCCCATGCTTGTTATATAAGCCATTTTGTGTTTAGGGGAAACTAGAAAACTTGATAATTTAATGTAATTTGATAGCTAGAATCTTTCCAACATTAGACTTGGGGTGGGGAGATAGCAAAAGCAAGGGGTGGAATCTTTAGTATTATAAAAGTTAGAAACTAAAGCGTTTTCTGTTTTATTTTTGTGAGCATAGTTTTTAAATCAAAGCGTTTTAATTGGAGTTTTCCAATCCTGAGGTTCTTTGAGAAAAAGGGCATTTTAGTTGGTTGGTTTGGGTGGGGCCTGATAAAGATAGGTTTTTAAAAATTCCTTGCAATCTGTTGTGCAAAGTTAAGAATGAAAGAGTGATAAACTGGAATGAATGGAAAATATTATTCAAAGGACCTTTCTCCTGAATTTTGGAAACCACTGACTTTAATAAATCACAATTGCTTTCCACTTTATGTCATGTTTTGTGTGTATTTACTTTTTCATGGACTATCTTTGTATTTCAACATTTCTTTCAAGTAGATTGGGATAGAATTTATTATTATTATTACTTATAAAGCCACTGTGATCTAGCCTAGGGCATGAGCTTTGTAATCAGGCCTGGGTTCCAGTAGCAGCTCCATCAGTGAAATAGTTCTTTATCGGGAGTCTTCTTTAACCGCGCCTGACCGTGACTGCTACAAACCTGGGAAGCCAGGCATGGCGGCAGCACTGAGGGTCACTGCTGAGCTCAAGGCCAGTGGGGCCACATGGTGAGCTCAGCACAAACACGAGCACGTAGTGAGACCCTGCCTCAGACGCAGAAGAAAACCTCCACAAACAAGCAGGCAAGCACACAAAAAGAAAAGCAGGGGGTGGGATCAAGTCTCCGTAAAGCGCTTACTCTGCCCTAATTATATTTAACATCTTTATGTACTCTTTAAAGGCATTAAAAGTTCCTTTTTGGAGAATTATTTTAACTAGTTATTTGTTGAGTAGTGAAGAACTGCTGACGAGGGATGTAGCTCAGCCACATAAGCACCTGCCTGGCAAGTGCAAGGTCCTGAGTTCAATTCCTAGTACCAAAAGAAAAAAAAAAAAAGAGAATTATCTGCTATCTGAAATTGTAGTAATTTAACTCTCTATAGAGTTTTCCAGAAAAGTTTTTAGCAGTATTGACTTTATTGTACTTCTATAAAGAAACTACTTTAGAAAATGCAATGTGTATTTTCCATATTTTTAAAGTACAAATATTTAGAGAAAATACTAACCTTGAATTAAGTTTGTGTTTCATTGCAGTTAAGTTATATGATGTTATTATTTATTTATTTGCTACAGGGTTACACTATGCTCTTCAGGCTGGTTTTGAACCCACAGTGATTCTCCTGCCTCAGCATCCCAAACTCTAGGATTATAGGCCTGTACCTCTAACCTGACGGGGTCATATGGCCTAACTTTTTTTTTTTATTATTCTGCATGTTAAATCTCAAAAGCTCATTATCTGCCTTTAGGTGTGGTCTGGATTGCAACAATAACTTGCCATAATTTCTTAGTAATTCTATGTCAATAGAAAAGTGAGTAACAGCAAAATTATTATTATTATTATTTTTTCTCCCTGGTACTGGGGATCGAACTCACAACCTTGTGCCTGCCAGGCAACCATTTAAGCAACTGAGCCAAACTCCCGGCACTAACAGCAAAATTCTTAAAACTCAAATATCCCTCAGTTTACAAGCATTAAAAAAAACTTCAGTTCTTGTTATAAAATAATACGTATTTTGAGGGGAAAATTTAGAACAGAGGAATACATTGATCAGGATCATATTGTATATACTGATAACATTTTTTTCACTGAACATTCTGCTTGGAACATGTCATTGGATATTTCTAAAAAAAATCTGATTTTTGAGATAAATTTGTATGTTTGTTTTTAAGACAGGGTCTTGCTATATGGTTCAGGCTGGTTTGAACTCACTGTGGAGCCCTGGGTGACCTCAAACTCAGGGCATTCCTCCTGCCTCAGCCTCCTGCCCAGTTAAACTTGTTATTAATAGTTGTATGATATTCCTTTTATCCATCTCTCTATTTTTGGATGTATAGATAATTTTTTTATTGTTAGAAATTTAAAAAAAATTTTCCAATACTTTCATTTTTTTTTTATTTTAAAGGTAGTAAAATCCAACAGAACATAACAGAACAAAGTCAATCAAAACAAAGCAGTAGAACTGGTACAGAACTTCGAAGAAGTGAATACAATAGCTAGTGTAGTATATCTTGTTATGTTCAGAATAGCTAACCATTCCAACAGGTATAGTAGAATTGAACCAAAAACACAACAGAATAAAACCAATAAAAACAATATAAAATAAAGCAAAAAAAATTAATCAGAATATAGCAAAACAATGAGAACAATATTGGGCCTCAAAGACAAGACAGAAGAGAATCCCCCGTATTTGCTACATTGCCTACTGTCATCTTCCAAAGAGATGCTCAGGTTGCCGACCCAAGGCCTGCAAAATCCACGAAACAATACTAACATTTAGTTGCTTAATGTTCCTTAGTTGCTATCAATTTAGCCAGACCTCCGAACCAGCAGGTTGCTTGGAGGAGGGGGTGGGTTCCGCCCTTGATTCCAAGCCCACATGCTGGTGCCGCTGGGGCCCAGCAGGGTGGGTCCTGGAAGGGCCCATTCTCATTCTCCGGGGGTCTGTGCTGGTCGCCCAGTCCCCCAGAGAGCAGATCAGTTGTCTCGTGGTCCTGGTCGGTGCCGCCCGGGGCCCTCATTTTTTTTTACCATGAATCTTTATAGTAGAATAATTGGGTCAAATTAACCTTTTAAAGACTTTGATAAGTGTTGAGATTTTTATGCAAACTATGCCAAAATAGAACCTCTGCTTTGACAGTAGTGAATATATCACCACTTTTTTGTTTTTTATTTTTTGAGACTGGATCAACATGTCATCCAGACTGGCTTTGAATTTACTTTGTATCCCAGGCTGGCCTCAAACTCACTTGATCATCATGTGTCACAGTCTTCTGAGTTCTGGGATTACAGGAGTGTGCCAGCATGCTCAGCTATCATCACTTCTTCATTTTAACCTTTTTCAAACTAATACAAGTCTTACAGAAAAAACAGTACAGAGGGTTCCTACAGTCCTCTCACCCCGTCTCCTGTCAGCCTCGCGTCTTACAACAGCTAGGCAGGTACCACTAACTAATCTGAAGTCCTTATTAGAATTTTACCAGTTTTTCCTTTCACAGGATCCAATTCATGACCCTACTTTGCAGTTATTTCTTCTTAGTCTCCTCATATTTTCTATAGTTAGTATTATGCTTTTATGACCTTAGCACTTTTAAGAATAATAGATACCATTTTGTATCTATTTTGTAATAGAACCATTTTTAAAACAATACCAGTTCAGTAAACATTGCTGTTTTTATTTGCATTTTTTGTAAGTTGGAAAGAAAACGTTTCATTTGTATCATTATTCATATTTTGCTTTTTAATTGTCTTATGTGCTTTGGTCATTTTTCTCTTCAAGTAGCCATTTTTTTCCTTTTTCACTTCAAGCTTTTAAAAATATGCTTGCTGTATATATGAGGAATGATTCAGAGGCCACTTTAAGAGGTTGTCTTATAAATAGTGTTAGAGAGTGTGTGTTCAAATACACTAATATATAATAGTGTAACAGCATATGTAACCAAGTTATTTAGGCAAGCTTTTCATAATTAAATACATGCTTATGCTTATGTATAGTTTTATATTTCTTTATACTGTGTTTGGTTTGTCTCAGTCACTGCTTTGATTCATCTCATACTTTCTACTGCTTTCTTGAGATTTGCCTGCTGGCTTGGGCACCTCTGTCCCACTGGAAGGTCTGAGAGTTCTTGGTGCCAGGTCTGCAGGAGCAGGATGCCGGCCCGCATCAGGCCTGTGAACAGCTTCTGTTGTAAACCCTGTGTGCTTGCCATTTTTATGTCTTCAGCCTGCTGGCCAGGTTGCTTTCTCACGTGCCTTATCAGGGGAGATTGCCTAGCTTGGCACACCGCTCTGGGACCACTGGAAGAGTACAGGGCAGGTTTATTTTCTTGCTGATCCATAGCTTTTAAGTTTCTCCAGGAAAGGTGGTCCTGAAATTCATATCATATGCTGTATTTATCAGTACTGATGCACAATACCATATATTGATAACCATTTTGTTGGCCTTGATATTTTAGATGTGGAATTTTTCTTGAGGGGTTGTGGGTGGGTACCGGAAATCAAACTCACAACCTTGCATTTGCTAGGCTGGTGCTTATGCTGCTGAACTATATCCCTGGCCCCTAGATGTGGGAACTTTCACTTTTTGTAGTTATATCTATTCTTTTTTGTTTATGCCCAAAAATTTTGCTGAGTTTTGTTGTTGCAGGATTTTTAAGAGACTGGGGAGACCTTGGGTGAAACAGGAGGATTTATTGTAGGTGTACATGGACTCAGTGGACTTGTGTCCAAAGGGCTGAGCCCTGAACTAAGGAAGGGCTCTAGTTTTATACATGTTGTTGAGGAGGTTGATCTCTTTAAGGGCATGAAACTTGTGCGCGGTGAAGCAAGTTTGCAGAAAGAGAACAAAGGCAGTTTGTCAAGCTGTGACAGCTTTGCAACTTAGTGTATCTTGTTGGCCCTGCTTGGGCATAGCAGGATATTGTGAGCATAGGAGGTTATAAAACTTTGGTACAGAGCCGGGCGTGGTGGCGCACGCCTTTAATCCCAGCACTCGGGAGGCTGAGGTAGGCGGAGCGTTGTGAGTTCGAGGCCGGCTTGGGCTACAACGCGGCGCAAGGCCGGCCTGAGCTACATAGTGCGACCCTGCCTCAAAAAACCAGGGCTGGGAGTTTGGCTCAGTGGCTTAAGCGCCTGCCCTGGCAGGCGCGAG
>RJWM01004225.1:0-58935 GCA_004363535.1 Dasyprocta punctata | reverse complement strand
CAAACTTTGGTACAGGGATCAGAGTTACTGATTTTAACTGTATTAGAACAAAGGACAACAGCTGGAGGGGGAGGGGTAAATCTAAAGGGGCATTTCTAGGTGGGGCAAAGTTATTTTTTCTTCTTTTTAAGTCCTGCTTGACTATTATTTGCTGCTTGATGGTGATACTGTGTTGTTAGAATCCCTGTACAGTTATCAGTCTTACTGATAGAAAGGGAATTTATATTTTATCTTGAAAGAATTGTAGTAGAATTTACACCCTAAATTTGGCTAGTTGTAGTTAGCCAGTGAGGAGTAAACCAGTTGTATTAGCTTGCTTTCAACTTTGGTAAATGATTAGTTTTGCAAAGTAGTACTTACTTTGTGTTTTTAAACTTATTAATAATTAAGTCATCAAATTATCCTTGGGATTATTGGTATATAGTTAAATTTACCTTTGTAAAAGTTTATGAAGCAGAATAATGATAACTATTTGAATAGATGTAATATTCTTCCTTTGAAATATTTTAACAGGGTTGTATGACGAATCCATCACAAGCCGTATCTAATAATTCTTCAGAGTTACTGTTTGATTTGACCCAGGATACAGGATTATCACATTACCAAGGGGGACCAACACTTTCTGTAGCAGGTTGGTTTTAGTTGTTTTCGCTAAAAAAAGCTAAGGAAAATTGATGAATATGCAGTTGTCTTTCTGTTTTGAAGTCTATACCGGTGTGTGAAAGCTTTCAAGTGTTACATTATGAACTGGTGATAATAACTTTTGAATGCCTTTTGGAGGTGATTTTATGTAAACTCTTGGCTAAACTTCTCATTTAGATCCACCCTCAAAAAACAAGAAAAGGTCTTATTGTCTGAGAGAAGTCCTTAGATACTCTAAATTCTCTGTTAAAAGATTTTCACTGGGTGTGGTGGTACATTTCTGTAATTCCAGCACTCAGGAAGCTGAGGCAGGAGAATTCCTGGGACTTTGAGACCAGCCTGGGGTTCATAGTGAGTTCAAGGCCAGGCCAACCTGTACTACATAGTGAGAACCTGTTTTGTTGTTGTTGTTGTTGTTGTTGTTTTTCAATATCTATACACCTTCAAAACCACTAGTATGGAAGAGTACAGGGCTATAGTTGATGTCTTCATTATATTAGTATTCTATTCCAATAAATGGTTTCAGTGTGAACCATAAGTATGATTTTAAAATAGTGATTTGTTTGTATAGGGATTTATAAATAGTAAGTACTCTGAGTTCCTTTGAAGAAATAATGAAATTTACCTATTGAAGATTTAAAGTTTGTGTGTGTACTACTATAATAACCTAAAATATATTAGTGTGTTATGAAAGAATTTTGTTGTTACAAATTCTTTGTAACTAAGCAGAAAATTTTTGTATACTAGCAATTTGTGTGTACTGCAAATTTTTGACCTAAGGGAGAGAGAGATATATGATTTTTTTGAAATTCTTAGGTTATATTCTCAGATCAGTGTGGAGAATTTACCAAAATCTTTTGCAATTTTTTTATAGTAATAGTAGTGCTTAAGTTGTTTTTCCATTTATTCGCTTGTTTGTTTATTTTGAGACAGGGTCTTGCTATGTAGTTCAGGCTGGCTTTGAACTCAGGTTTCCCTAGCTGCCCTCGAACTCATGGTGATCCTCCTACCTCAGCCTCTCTAGTGCTGGGATTATAGGCTGCATCTCCATGCCTGGTGGGTTTTTCATTTTAATAATATTTCTTTTAATATACACTTCTGGGTGTCACATAGTTAGTAAGCATCTGGTTAATGAAGTAGGTGAGAATGAAAAGAAATGGAGAAAAAAATTCGTGCCTATCTGGTTTACAAAGCACATGGACTTTGTTCGTAGAAAAAGTCTGAATTCTTGAAATTTCTTGAATCTAAGGATGAACAGTGACTCTTGTCCTTCCTGGTTTTCTATTCTGGGAATTGAAACTTTAGTCTGAGCAGTAAGTAGGATGGTTTGCAGATGGAGATTTGAAGCTGTTATTTTTCTTTCCTCTTTTATGTATTTTTTTTTCTAATCCTTTTGGCACTGGGTATTGAACCAGTGCGTGCTAGACAAGCACTCTCCCAATAAACTAAATCCTCAATCCTTTATGCACTTGTAAATTTTGAGTCAGAGTCCCACCAAATTCCCCACACTGGCCTTAAATTTTCCTGCCTCAGCTAGGATTATAGGTGTGCACCACCACGCCTGGCTTAAAAAATGTATCTAGGATTATAGGTGTGCACTACCACACCTGGCTTAAAAAATGAATCTATAACGCTTAAAGGACTTGATTATAAATGGTTGTTATGTATGACAGTTATGAATAATGATGTGCTGTCTGCTTGGTAGCATGATTAATACACTGCTGTCAATGTAGATTGTGGGGGTTTGAAGAAGATTGAATCTGAGGTTGATCTTGAATGAGTATTGGATTTTAACTGGCAGAAACAACTCTTTTGAGGGTGGGGAATAGCCCAAGTCTAACAACAAATACACATAATTCAAAGGGTCACAATTTAAAAGAAACACAGAGTGATTATTTAATGTTGAGATTTCTTATGTTATAGTGTTACATTGAAAGCAGTCTGTTTCTGCCATCTAGACTGTTATGTAATCAGTTGCTTGATTCAAAATCCTAGAACTTACTGGTTTTTCAAGTAACCTAAATGCTAATGTAATTACACACAATCCTTTCTTATGTACCTGTAGTATATCTGCATGTAATCGAATGCTTTAAAGTCAGTGAAAATTATTTTTATGTTGTCTCAAAAGATGAAACAGAGAAACTGACTAGTATGATCAGGTAATATACTCAATTGACTAGTATAATCCTGGTATGCTACTCTTTATTAAAACATTTATAGGTGAATCTATTGAAATAATTTTTTCCATGTAAATTAAGATTAAAATATTCTTTAGTAATGATAATAGCTATCAGTAATTATTAAGTACTTTCTGTGTGACAGATGTTTTGTTGGAATGCTTTAAATATGTTATTTTATTTATCCCTATAAAATTTCTATACAATAAAGTATAACTTTCCAAAAGAGGAAACCGAGATTCAGAGAAATAAGCTAAGAATACATAGTTAAGAGAGTGACACAGTTTGAACTTGAACTTCTTATGTCAGACTTAAAAGCCTGAAATATTTCTAATATAGTTACCACTTACAGTGTACAGTTTGGGTTATTAAATTAAATATGATGTGTGGTGTTGCAGTCCTTTTTGCAAGGTGCATTGTTACTTTCTAAAAGGATTCTACCTGGTTTAATTTATATCCTAAATATTCCTAGTTTTTTGCTAGTACTCCAAATAAGGCTAAAATCTTTTCGCTTTAAGATAATAGTTTTCAGGGCTGGGAGTTTGGCTCAGTGCCTTAAGCACCTGCCCTGGCAGGCGCGAGGTTGTGAGTTCAATCCCCGGTGCCGCAAAAAAAAAAAAAAAAAAAAAAAAAGATAATAGTTTTCAAATGGAAAAATACTTTTAGGAATAAAACCCCTATACAAACAATTTTATGCAAGGGTCTAATAAATAAACAGAAAAGAATTTCTCTATCAGACATGCCCAATTTATTCTTTGACGTGAACCCATTAAATAAACTCTGGAGAACATAGCATGAAAATCCTTATGCTAAGTCCTTGTGTTATGTGCCTCTTCATCTGAATGAGTAGATATCATTTTGTGCATAGCAGTAAATGGGTACTACCAGGTAAAGCCAAGAGTAGACTAGTTTGTGAGGTGGGAAAAATAACAGATTCACGATTTATCTAAGTTGTTAAATAGAAAAGCTTCTTAAGAATCTCTTAAAGTTTTGGAACAAATAAACATCTCTATCATTTTGTTTTTATGATTTCTAATGTACTTAAGCATCTAAAGTAAAAGATAATCCATTTGTAAGTAGTTGAGTATTTTCTGTCTTAATTTTTTTTTTTCCTTCTGGCTTGCATGACATATTGATCTGGCTTCTTTTATTATAATAACTTTATATATCTGTCTATTTAAAACTATATTTAGAATTTTTTGTGTAAAAAGTGTTTTGCAAATTAATTGAATACATATAGTATATGATAAATGTTCATGCTATTTCTTTACCCATCTGGGAATTGGATCACTCAATTTCTGTTATATGTGTGGTATGATAACTTAGTTATATTATGTGTAATTTAGCTCCAAAGCATTTTATTGTAATTGTAAGCAATATTTTGAATTATTATTTTTCCCACTATTTAAATCATTCTAGGTATCAATGAAAGTTCATTTTTATCAAAACGACCTTCTGCTTCTGAAGTAAACAGTGCTAATCCAAAAAAACCTAAGCCCAGTGAAAATGTTTCTGGAACAAATTCTTCAACTTCAGTTAAATCTGCTTCCCAGACACCTTCTCAGGTGATGCCATCAAAAGGTAAATGTGAAATCTGGCTTCTGAAAAAGAAATCACTAATATTTATACAAAGTTTTTGGATGTTGTTGAAAATTTAAGGGTTTTTTAGTGGCTATGTAAGATTAAAATACGATGAGTTTTGAACCATAAATTTATTTTAGGTGCAAATACCTCATCAGATCAGTCTAAAAATGGAACACCTTTTCCAAGAGCTTGTCCAAAGTGCAATATTCATTTCAATCTTTTGGATCCTCTGAAAAACCACATGAAGGTAAAATTCTTTCAAAATTTAAATTTTAAAATGTTTGCAAGTCTCAGTCTGGTGGTATAGCACAGTGGTAGGGTACCTAGTTTCGTTTTCAATATTGTTGCTATCATTTGTTATATAGAAAAATCTAGCTTTAAAAAGTGTATATTATGAAGGTGTCCTTTACTCTAATAGTGGCTTTTACCCCAAATTCTACTTTGTTGGATTTTTTGTTTTTTGTTTTTTGTTTTTGGTACCTGGGATTGAACTCACAACCTCACACCTGCCAGGCAGGTGCTGACATCACTGAGCTAAATCCCCAGCCCTATTTTTTGAGACAGGGTCTTACTATGCAGTTCAGGCTGGCCTTGACCTCACTTTGTAGCCCAGGTTGGTCTCAGACTTGCAGTGATCTTCCTGCCTCAGCCGCCTGAGTGCTGGGATTAAAGATGTGTGCCACTACACCCAGCTCAAAAAATTCTACTTTGATGTTAGGCTTATAGTACTTATTTTCTTCAACTTTTCTGAATCACTTTTTTTTAGGTACATCTTTTGCTTTCAGAAGTTTTTTTCCTTTGTGATCTTACATGAAAACGTTTTTTTTTTTAGTAGTTCAATTTATATTGATTTATATACATTGATATGATCAATTTGTGTGCTTATGGTTTGTCACTATTTTTGTTAATGCTTTCTCTTTTTTTAAAGCTTTTTTACTGTGTGGTTATGCATACCTAGTTTGTATTTTAGGGAAGGTATTATTTTGTTCTGGTTGTCTGCATAATTTTAATACTGTGTAACTGTTACGGTTAACACATTGTGTCAACTTGAGCAGTTTAGAAGTTTAACTAAGAGACTCAGCAGCCTGTGCAAGAGGAGAGCACCAAGGTGGTGTGAGTGCTACACTCACCCTGTTGGGGGAGGGAGAGGCAGCCTGCTTACAGTATAAGGGAGGAGAAGAGGCTTGTTCTCCACCTTTTGCTCTGACTGCTTTTGCTGGCTGCTGCCTTGAAGTGTTGCCCTGGTGCCGTGCCACACTGTCTTGGAGTCAGCTGATTATGGACTGAAACCTCCACAAACTGTAAGCTAAATAAACCTTTCCTTCCTTCATTTGGGGTACAGGGTGTTTTGTCCCAGCAATGAGAGAAAAGTAACCAAGGCAATAGCTCTAGTCGTCTTTTATTCCTTTGGCTATTCTCTATTATTCTCTTCTATTAGGTAGCAGTAAACTTTGTATTCTCCACCAACCTATCTTGATTTCTATGGTGTCTAATTTTAACCAGGATACAGAGGCTAATAATGAGAAAAGCAAATAATTTTTTAGAAAGTTGAAAGGAATAGAAAAAAATGACATGTGTCAGGCAAAGAAAATCAAATGAATTCACGTTAGGCATGCAGTTTACATTTTCCTGTTTCTGTTAAAATGCTCATACCTATATTACTTTATTTGGTGATTCTGAATGGTGTTTCTTGATGCACTTGTATCATATATGAGGCTATGTATAAACTTTGTCACATATGTTGTACTCATTGTTGCTTTAGCTCTCCCAATTTGTATCTGTCGATTGTATCAGTTTTCCATCACAAGATGTAACATTACATTTAGGTTTCTTAACTTTGTCTCCACATTTTAACTTTTTTTTCCTCCAATAAATATATTAAATGCTCATCACCAATCTTTTTGGCCTAGTTTCTTTGGTTTTCTATTTGGCTGAAGTTTGTCCTTTTGTAATTTCCTCCTGAAGGATCTGGGACATCAACCCAGATTTTTTCATGTTCAGAACAGTTTGATTGTAACCCATTCTTGAAAGGCAGTTCGGCCAGATAGAAAGCAAGTTGGATTCCACTCTTTTTTTTTTTTTGGTGCCAGGAATTTAACTCAAGACCCTGCTGCAGGAGGATTGTACTTTGAGGACTGTGGTGGTGTTTAAATGTTGCTGTTGAAAGATCTGGGACAAGCCTGAATTATTTTGGGCTTTTAAGTGATTAGATCTTTTTGCCAGTCTGTCCAGAGGATTCTTTATTTTTGAAGACTGATAATTTTACAATGCATTAACTTAGTGTTGGGAGTTTTGTGTCTGTTTTCCTCGTCATACAGGATCTTCTTTCAAACTATATAGTTATGTCTTGTGTTTTTCAGCAATGTGATTTTGTGTGTGTGTGTGTGTGTGTGTGTGTGTGTGTGGTGTGACACTGGGGATCGAATTTACAACCTTGCACCTGCCAGACAGGCACTTAAGCCACTGAGCCAAACTCTTGGCCCTAGTTTTTTGAGGCAGGGTCGCACCGTGTAGCTCAGGCCAGCCTTGCGCTCATGTTGTAGCCCAAGCCGGCCTCGAACTCACAACGCTCCTCCTACCTCAGCCTCCTGAGTGCTGGGATTAAAGGCGTGCGCCACCACGCCTGACGCTGTTGTTTTTTTTGAGATAGTGTCTTGGTATGTAGTTCAGGTTGTCCTTGGACTCACTGTGTAGCTCAGGCTGGCCTCAAACTCGTGATTTTCCTACCTCAGCCTCCTGAGTGCCAAGATTACAGTCGTGTACCACCATGCTTGACTTTGAATTGTATTTTAGAACATTTACATTCCATGTAATTGCATGCCCAGTATGAATTTGTTTGATTTTTGTTGTTGTTGTTGCCTGACATATCATTTTCTTTCTAATCCTTTTAACTCCTTTTTAAAACAATTACTTGCTTTTCTCATTATTAGTCTCTGTATCTTTTATTTTGCAAAGTCTGGTTAGCACCATACTCATCTCTTTATCTCTGATTTTATTTTTTTCTTTTCCTTTTTCGCTTGATACTGCACTCTGTTGCCATCTTGCCTTGCTTTTTTTGGTCTCCCAGATAGAAACAATTGCTTCATTAAGTTTCTAAAATTTTGGCCACTGTTTTCACGTGCATCTACTGCAGAGCCATGCGTATCTTCTTTAGAGTTTGACGTTTTTCTTTATTTACTTTTATCTTATTTTTGTTTATATGTTCATGAGTCTTCTCATACTGAAAAAGCTGGGTTGAAGGGCCTCTTGTTTTGGACAGATTTCCTGTTGGGAGGAAGCATAGTCTCACACTGTCCAGCTGGTTTACATGGCATTTACTGAGCAGAAGGCTCCCGGCAGGGGTTATGTGTGTGTCTGATTCTTTGTGTAGTATTCATTACCTTTTTAGCTTCTCTGTACCAAGTCAGGTCTGGGGTAGTTCTGCTTTTGTACCTTCAACAAACAAAGGATATAACTTTGTGCTTCAGAATATATATTCTCTTATCCTCGGGATATATATTTTTACTGACACTTTTTGTTTTGTTTCGTCAGTGTTGGGAATTGAACCCAGGGGCTTGCACATGCTAGGGAAGTGCTCTAACGTTCAGCTCTGTTTTCAGTCCCCTTAGTGATTCTCTTACGATCTGTTACCATTTGGTCCTCTTCTCTGATTTATTCCCAACTCCATGCCTTTCCCCTGATCTTGGCTGCTTTTTGTAGCATTGTATACATATTATGGTATGTGTGGTTTTAATTGGGCTCTTAGCTTCAGTTTGTAGAATTTGGTTGTTTTTGGATGACTTCCAATCTGAAAAGCAGAAAGTGTTGACTTATGTAGGGTGTTCATACGAGGAGAAAACCCCATCTCAAAACAAAACAAAACAAAGTTCCCACCTTCTGTGCTCTAAAAATCCTAAATTAATGCACTAAGAAACAGAAGAATCTGGTCTCTGTACTAGAAGGTACAAAGATGACAAATGTGTAGATAGTATCAGATATTTGCCAGACTGTAGTATATGGCAGTGGTGGTGGACCTACGACACATGCTAAAGTGAGCTGCTATTATCATTGAAAGCTCTAAAACATTCTGCATCAGTGGTATATGGCATCAGGAGTATTTACTATTTGGAGAATGGCTAACCCAGGAAAATAAGCAATATGTAGAGGGTTGTAGTAAAGGGCTAGAACCACAAGGTTTCTGGGACTGAATAAAAGATCACCAGTTGATTTTGGATCATAGCTCAGCTGTGCAGTACGTAGCTTTCTACCCTCATAGAGAACCTGAATCTAAGCTTATTTTTCATTTCTTAAGTCCCTTTCTTGCCTTTTGGGTATTTTCTCTAAGATATTCTGCTTGCTTAAGTTTTAAATGACTAGATGCCCCTTCTCTTTTCCCTTACCGCTATTATTTTGCTGTCCATTTTTGGTTGTCAGTAATTTATA
Organism: Dasyprocta punctata; assembly: GCA_004363535.1. Lineage (NCBI taxonomy): Eukaryota > Metazoa > Chordata > Mammalia > Rodentia > Dasyproctidae > Dasyprocta > Dasyprocta punctata. The sequence goes on along the minus strand of RJWM01004225.1, from coordinate 50,110 downwards.
TTATTAAGCTTTTTCATAGGGATTTAAACATTGTTTGAAACGCATTGCTTTGTATTTTTAAAAATCTGATCCTGTGTTTTCCGTAAAGGGAAAAACAATAGCAAATCATCGTCTGTTATGTGTATCAAATTTTATGAGTGTGTTAGAATAACCTTTAACTTTCATAGATACCAGATTAGACATCTGGAGAATATAAACCCTGCAGTATACTCTACTATAGATTATTTAGATTATTTTGTAGATTTCAGGAAAGAACCAAATATGACTCCATAATTTTTGTTGAAAGCCATGTTTCAACAAAATGTTTGGGATGTAAGATTATCCACATTTTGTGCTGGAGTTGTAGCTCAGCAGTTGGGTGCTTACTTAGCATGACTGAGGCCCGGGGTTCAATTCCCAGTACTGCCATAAATAAACAAATAGATTATCCATATTTCTATTAGGAGGAGAGTATTCTATAGTATATAATTTTTGTGCATTATAATTTTCCCCCATTGTTGCTTGAGATCTTCCCTATAGAAAGATGCAAGTAAGAGAGTTTTGTCCATCAAAATGATGCCACTGCTATACATTATTACCAATAAGGCATAAAAGTCCTTAAAAATAGTCTGCCTTTCCTAAATTTGAGCACTTAAATTTTTTTGTTGTTTGTTTTTTGGGACAGAGTCTCGTGTAGTTCAGGCTGGCATTGAGCTCATTGTATAGACCTTGCTGGCCTCACACTTGTGTGATCCTCCTCAGCCTCCTAACTGTGGAATTAGTCTTGCACCACCACACCCAGCTAGCACTTACTTATGTAGCTCAAAAGAATCTAGAAACATGAATAAAAACACCTCTTTTAATCTCTGTCTTCATTTCAACTAATTTATTCTGAGTAGAGAATCACAGTACATTAGAGAGTTAATGTATTTGTCTTAATTTTACTTATGGGTGTAACCTCAATTCTAAATATGTACAAGGTAAGTTATATCACTTTTTTTCTTTTTTTGAGACAAAGTTTCTCTCTACAGTTGAAGCTGCCCTTGAAGTCACTCAGTTTATAGCCTGACTTACAGGTATGCACCACCACACTGAGCTCTATGTCACTTTTGTTGGTCCAATTTATTTAGTAGTTTTGTCTTTCTCTTTATTTTAGTCTTCGAGGTTTTGTTTGTTTTCTTGGTAGATTTTAAAATTAACAAGTGACACAAAATAAATATAGTGCAATCTTGAAGGAAATGTTACAGATCTATCTTCAGTTGAAGGGTTCTTTTGTAGTATGGAATGTTTTACTGATTATGTAACCTTTCAAATGTGGCAGAAGAGGAAGTGGATGTTGCTTTCTAAAGACTGGAAATTTGTATTTAGATTTTGAAACTTCTTGTATTTAATAAATAACATTTAGGAAATATGTAATTTATAAAGGAATTTTTTGGGTTGCTTGTTAAAAAATACAGCTTTTAAATAAGCCCTATGTCTAGACACTGGTTTAGTTGGTCTGAAGTAGGGCTCACCAATTATCATTGTTTATTTATTTATTTATTTATTTTTTGAGACACAGTCTTACTATGCGTAGTTCAGGGTGGCCTTGAACTCACAGTGTAGTCCAGGCTGGCCTCAGGGTGGTCGTCTTGCCTCAGCCTCCCAAATGCTAGCATTACAGGTGCAGTTTTCATTTTAGCACTTTTGGCTGTTTCAAAGTTGGCCTTTCTGGGCTTGACTTCTTATAGCAATGTTTTAGAGAAGTCTTATAACTGAAAATTATGTATGCTGAATGAATTAGTTGTATCTTATTGGAAAAAGAAATGCTCAGGTATTAAAGTACTGCATTATTGGAAAAAGTACATTTTACTCATGAGGAGGTAAATTTCCTGTTTAAATATTTAAGCATTTTGGATATCAAGAAAGAAAAAATGCATTTTTCTTTGTGTTCCATATATTTTCTAGTATTTTGGTTTTGGGGAATCACACATTAGCTGTGTTCAGTTTAGTTCTAATCAGACTATGAAATTTTATGTATCACATGATAATTAAACATATGTATCAGGGAATGTAAAACACATTTCCTTCCTATACTGTTGACAAAGATATTAAATGAATGATTTTTGACCAAGCAAGAAATTATTAAATATATCTGAAAAAGTAAATAGCTAGGGAAAAGTATTAGGTCTTACAGCTAAATCTTGGTTTTAAAGTTTTTCATTTTTTTGAAAAAATTGTTTTGTTTATTAAGATAGTAGTTGTTTATTGTCTGAATCTTTTAGTGTGGATGTACCACAAATTTTTGCTGACTTTTCAAATACAGTTTTTTCAAGCATAGTTTGACATTGTCTGGCCTAAGTTGTAAACACAGAATCTTTTTCTTTTTTAAAATAAATAAGGTTTCTATTTTTTTCTCTTTCAGTATTGTTGTCCAGACATGATAAATAATTTTTTGGGACCGGCTAAAACAGAATTTTCAAACACAGCAAATAAGTCTGTTGATTCAGAGAAAGGAAAATTGATCATGTTAGTTAATGACTTTTACTATGGAAAACATGAAGGAGATGTCCAGGAAGAACAGAAGACTCACACAACCTTTAAATGCTTCAGTTGCTTGAAAATTCTAAAAAATAATATTCGGTATGTAAATACTTATTTTCATTTCTGTTTGAAAGTTAAAATGCTATAGATACAAATGTTATATCTGATTTGATTTTTCTATGCTATTTGATTATTTTTTTTTTCTTTTTGCGGCACCAGGGATTGAACTCACAACCTCGCGCCTGCCAGGCAGGCACTTAAGCTGCTGAGCCAAACTCCCAGCCCTGCATTTTTGAGACAGGGTCGCACTATGTAACTCAGGCCAGCCTTGCGCTTGCATTGTAGCCCAAGCCAGTCTCGAACTCACAACGCTTCTCCTACTTCACCCTCCCAAGTGCTGGGATTAAAGGCATGCGCCACCACGCCTGGTTTTCTATGCCATTTTAGATAAGCAGTTTAAACACTTGATTCTAAGAATGAAAGCAGATTTTCTTGTTAGAAAGCTTTTATCCTTTCTTGTACTTTTGATTCCTGGATCCACTTACATTTTTCAAATAGCTTAAGAAAAGACAAAGTTTTTTGTAACATAAAATGAACATATTTTTCTTCTAGTAGGATCTAAGAATTTTTATTAGGCATTTTTCATTTTGTGTATGTCTTTGAATTTTACTTTTTTTCTCTTTACAAGAAGGAGCACTTCTTCAGATGTGTCCAGTTTGACCTCCACAATAATTTATTTAATGCTTAGATCTTTCAATTTATATTTATAATTTTTAGAACATTTATGTTGTAAGAAATAGTGATCTGCTTTTAGAGTTTTAACAGTTCTAGGAGACTTACCTGCTTTGATTTTAAAAATTTGTTTTTATTCCCAGTGGAATTTTGAATTTTGTATATACGAATACATTATATTTCAGGAACTTACACTTTTTAATCTTCAGGTTACATGATATGTTGGAAGGATATAAGTCAGTAACAAGAGCAAAGTGAAGACATATTGCATGATGTTTTTCATTGTTTGTAGAATCTGATACTTACATTAGGAAAGGTGATTTTTCTGCCATTTTATTACAAAAATTTTCAGTTATTCATCAAAAAATTTCAAGCTTTACATTGGACTCTTGTATACTTACCACCTTGATTCTGCTACTCTTAACATTTTATTCTTCTTGCTTGGTCATACTTTTCTTCATCCTTCATACTCGCTTAGTTTTTGCTGATTTGTGTCAAAGTAAGTTGTGGATATCTGTGTACTTTCCTTACATAAGATTTATTTGTTTGTGTACACACAGATACATACATCCATATGTGTGTATGACTTTTACTTTTGATAATTGTCATCTAAACTAGCATTTTTTTAATCACCTGAGGTGACATCTGGACCCAGCATTTCTTTATTTTCTTGTGTTTCTCTTATAGTATCCTGCTATAGTAGTTATTATGGTTTCTTTATGGTAGTGTTTTATAATTTTCAAAGTTTATCCCATATTTATTTTGCAATAATAATTAATTTGCAATTTTCATATTTCTTTACCTCCTTTTGTGATACTGTAACAACCATTTAGAACTACTGTTCTCAGTAGTTTAGCAGATAGAAATTTGTGCTTTGAAATTCAAACAGTGATACAGTACTATAGCTCTTCTACCTATTTCCATAGTCTTATCATTAATTAATTAATTAATTAATTTATTTATTTTTTTGCGGCACCGGGGATCGAACTCACAGCCTCACACCTGCCAGACAGGTGCTTAAGCCACTGAGCCAAACCTCCCGGCTTACCATTATTTTAATAGAAAAATGTACCAGAAAGTCATGTTAATGGTTAGGCAGAGAAGTGGGGTTCACTGACTTAATTCCTTGTTAAATATGATCCATACTATATTACAAGTTATTTTAGTAGTAGGTTTTGGGTTTATATAAGATGAGCCCATTTAATATTGAGCATGAAAGTGAAAAATTCATTTTTCTAGGAATTGTTTCAGGAGAGTAGTTACATGTACCTGTGTTACCAGATTATTTAGAAATTTTAAGCATATTACATTTGATCCATCTATGGATTGAGCATTTAAAAATATTATTTGATAAATACAACCTTAATGATAAGCACCTCATTACTAAAATTAAATGTATTATTTAATATTTTGCCTTTGGTTTTCTCAGTAAAATTGGGAAGGCAAATTGTATTTTTCATTAGAATGGAAACAAAGAGCTTAAGATTTCTACTCTTACCTGTCAATAAGCTAGTGTTTTTTTTTTTTTTTTCTCTCATTGAGTGTCACTGAAAACATGTTAGTTTTGTTCTCTTTTCTGTTTCCCCATTCCTGTTCCAGTCTGTTGGTTTGAGATGTGTGAGGCTCCATACAGTGGGCTCATACAGTAATATGAGAGAATTCAGCTGACTCACTGCAGTGTTCATAGACGGAGAGCTTATTAAGTGTTCAAAGCTGTACTCTGGAAACTCATTGGCTCGTGGTATTTTTTTCTGTATGTAATATTTATTTAACAGGGACTAGGGTTCTCTGTAGGGGTTTCTAGAGCTAGTGCTAAAAACCAGAGGAGGAAAAGCTATTTCAGGCCTCCCAGAACCTGCTGTAAAGAGTAGTTCTGTAGTGGTAGGAGAAAAGGATGATGATTGTTATCCAGATTGATGATGTTATCACCTAGTTGTAAAATTATTTTATTTAGGGCCTTGCTACGAGTAATTATTGATAGTGGGCCCTGACCAGAAGTTGTTGTTTTAACTGAATAACTTTCAAATTCAGCAAACAACTCTAGTAAGCTCTTTTATGTCAGTGTTCCCATTTCTGCTGCACTCTGCTGTTGAAGGTCAGCGTTCCTGCTCACAAGAAGCCTTTTAAGGGAAGCAGAAACAGCAGAGTGTAAAACTGAGAAATGGATATAGCCTCGAAAGGGCACGGTCTGCGAGTCCACAGTAAACCAGCATTGCTAACTAAAACAAAGGGTTCCTGTAAGTGTAGGCATTAAAGTTGCTATTACATGCATTTAAAAACCAAGACACAAGGGAAAATACCAGTAATTTGTCTTTTAGGCAGCTAGAATCTATTGTATGTCTTTAAATCCTCAAAAGATTTCTCTTATAACTCTTCAGATGCTTTTGTTTAGGATTTCCTTGCTTGCAGTGTTTATTTTAAAATACAAATAATACTTCAGGTATTGAAGACTGCTGCTTTATCTAAAATTTTTTAATAGCTAAAATAATAATAGCTCAAATTAGTGAACTATCACTAATACAATAAATTATTTTAAAACAGATGAAAAGATATTTACTTAGCAATTTAAAAGAAGTGATTATTTAAATGCACACTTTTCCAGTGGACTTCTACACTTTTTAGGTTTTATTTTGAGTAACTTCATATTTTTAATATTAGGTTCAGATACTTACTGATGAGGTTTTCTTTTTGTTTTAAATCTGAATTTTTGCACCTGTTGAAAATCGTTTTATAGGTTCATGAACCACATGAAACACCATTTGGAACTGGAAAAGCAGAGCAGCGAGAGCTGGGAAAACCACACCACCTGCCAGCACTGCTACCGCCAGTTCCCCACCCCCTTCCAGCTGCAGTGCCACATTGAGAGCACGCACACCCCACATGAATTCTCTAGTACGTTGCAGTTTCATTTCAGTATTGAGCGTTACTGATTTCTACAGTAGGGACTGTTCAAACTGTATAAATTCTGTTAGAAAATAAGAAGAATTAGACTTTGGAATTTGGGATTTAAATTGAAATTGTTTTAATGTATTTTAAAATAAAATTATTTACTGAAACTAAAGTCCCTCTTGCAAATAATTCATTATGGTAACTACCTTGGCATAATCTAAACAGAGCATGTGGGGAATTAAATCAGAAGCCTGAAGTCATAGTTTTCAAACATGAAATCAGTGTCCTTCACTTAAACTTTAATAAGAAAAGTAACTATAATTGTAATTAGAAATTACAGATTTTAGAGCTGGACAGCTTGACTTCAGAGTCTAGATCTACCTCTTGTTATAGCTATATAAATTCATACAGGTTGGTTACTGCTTGAGTAAGGATAGATGGAAATACCTTTCTCATAATGCTGTTATAGGAACTGAGTTAATGTAAGTGAAGTGTTTGAAACTGCTTGCTACTCAGTTAACAAACTATGTAACTGATCACTACTGCTGCTACTACTACTGTTACACTGATAATAATTTGTAAAATGAATTTTAATTATTTATATGTTAAAATGTTGTAATACTATTTTCCCTCTAACTTTTAGCCATTTGTAAAATCTGTGAATTATCATTTGAAACAGAACATGTTCTTTTACAACATATGAAGGACAATCATAAACCGGGTGAAATGCCATATATCTGCCAGGTACAAGCACATTTTATTGTGTTACATGTTTGTTTGGTTTGTTGGTTATTTTGATTGTAAGATTTTTAAGCCTTTCAACCAGGATCAAAAACCTTCTTTTCTGTAAAGGTCCAGAGATGGTAAATACATCAGATTTTGAGGGTTTACTGTATCTGTGGCAGCCGGTGAGCTCTGCCACCATTGTAGCACAAAGGCAGCGATAATAAATGAAATGAATGGGTGTGTCCGTTTCCCAGTAAAACTTTGTTTATGAACACCCAAATTTGAATTTCATAGAATTTTTATGTTTTGAGATATATTATTATTTTACTTTGTAACCATTTAGGTCACACTGGTTACTAGAATTAAAGCCTGTCTTACAAGTGAGTGATTGGTAGGAATCCTGTGCTTTAACTCATGTGTCACAGGAGGTGATGACAGCTAGCTGGCTTGGCCTAGAGGGTGCTGTTTGCTCACCCCTGCACAGGGCAGGGCTGAACACTCCTGGAGAAAGACCAGCATGTGGAGGTGTCTTACACTGCAAGGAAGAAGAGAGGAATACAACGGAAATCAAAATTGCTGTTATGAAGAATTCTCTCAAATGTTTCTGGACTAATATTTTCTTGGAATTTGAAGTAGTAAGAAGAGAAAGATGAGTCGCCACTGTTATAGGTTGAAAGTCATTTATAATCTAAAGGACAATGCTATTTTATGCATCAGTAACATTTTATTTGACAGGAGGTGCCTGAAAATTAAGTCAAAATAGGGGATGATAAGTAAATTATCAGATAAAGAGTAGGGATCCTAGTTATGTTTTAGGAAGCATTCCTTAGCTTTGAAAGGTAACTTTTTTCCTCCTTTGGTGCTTGTCTTTGTGGGAATTTTGCTTTTCTAGGCATGTTCTAGGTTAGTGGTACATAATGTTCTTCTAAACAAATGATCCATTATTGTTACTTTGTAATTTCATATCTTTAGGTTTGTAATTATAGATCATCATCATTTTCTGATGTAGAAGCTCATTTCAGAAGATCCCATGAAAACACTAAGAACTTGCTGTGTCCGTTTTGCCTCAAAGTTATTAAAATTGCAACACCCTATATGCATCATTATATGAAGCATCAGGTGAGATTTACTAATTCTTTTTTGTGGTATCTTAGCAAAAAGATTTATTATAACTCAGATCACTGATTAGATTTGTTCTACAAGGGAACAGTTATTCCAAGTTGTATAATTAATTCACAGTTTACCCAGAATTACATGGGAGACTTCCACTTTTCCTTACTTTCTTTCTGGTGATGATGTGACCCATAAATAATGAAAGTTCTGAAAGGTAGCTAGAAATAGAAGCCTAGGATTGAGAGAGAAAAGAGGTGAGTGAAATGTATAAAAGATTGGGTATTTTATGATCTGGGAGTACACATGAGAATGATTTTGAAGGGACTTGTCAAAAGCGGGGGTGAAGATGAGAAAGAAATGATTGAAGAGTCTTAATCTTCTTTTCCTTTTTCTCTTCAAATTTTGTCTCTACTTCTAACCCTTTGTTAGTATTAGGAGATTTGTCATCATTATAGACCCAGTTTATAGTCGTGTATACAAACTGCCAGACAGCTAAATTCAGATCATGACTAGTTCTGCTATGGGTATTATTGCTTGCATCCTTTCTAAGAATTCTTCTGTTATGCTTTTTTTTCCGGAAGCAGTGAAAGCATCCTTTATTTCAGATAAAAATGTTGATGCAATACTAATCCTATTCTTGAGTTGTTGAAAGAGCAATACTGCTTTTGTCAAATTCAGAAGTCAGTAGGTTTTCTGGATTTGATTTTTCTAATCAGGTTTTGCCTATTAACCTAAAACCTCAGTGCATTTTGTTGTCAATTACATTGGCACACCAATTGGCACACCAATTTTTTCATCATGGGTATTCACTTTGCTATCAGTTTTACTTGTTGGATAATCATGAACTCATTTTATTGTTTTTTATTGGTAAAGATCATAAAAGTAGAATTTCCAGATGAATTAGGAATCCCCTATGTTGTCTCTGGAATATCATCTATTCTTCAGAAATTCTGGCAAGATAGATTCTAGGGTCTCTCCAACAAATTCCATCAGGTGTTAAAAGGATGTTGCCCCATATTGTCTCTGGTTAATAAATTTGGTAAATGCTTACATATACAGAATTAAGGAATTTTTTTTCTTTTTTTTTTTTTTTCTTTTTTTTCCAGGCAGGGTTGTACTATGTAGTTCAGGCTGGCCTTGCTCACGTTATAACCCAAACCAGCCTTGAACTCACAACGCTCCACCTACCTCAACCTCCCGAGTGCTGGGATTAAAGGTGTGTGTACTACCACACCCGGTTTTGTCTATTTTTTTAAAATGAGGCTTCTGGCACTTTTATTGTGCTAATGGACCTTGTATATCTCCAAGATAGAGTGTGTATTATATCCCAAACTTATTTGACTGCCAAACTCTTTATTTGAACAATGCCTATCACCTGTTTTTTCTTTTATTATTGTTATTATTTATTATTATTTGATAAACAGTTTGGGAAACACTATTCTTGGCACTCTACATTTCGTTTTTGGACTTTGAAAGGGAAACTGAGGCATGAAGCAGTGGCTGTTTTATCATAAGGGTTTTAAGTAATTTTCCCCAGATGCTTTATTAAGCTCTCGATGAGGTATAGATGTGGGAATAATGATAACTGTGATCAGGGTATGTGGGCCATGTAATTGTATAATGAGATCTTCAGATCCAGAGTTGTCTTGGGTGCTCAGGTTTTTTTTTGTTTGTTTGGTGTCCCTGGTAAATAGAGAAACCCCAGTTAAAAGTGGTCAACTATGTTTAATAATAAGGGCCATTGAACACCCTCCAATATACTTACAGTTTGTGTAACTATTTATGAAAGGCTAGAAAATTGTAGCTGAGTGGGATTATAAACCTGTAATAGAGATGACAGTAGTGTAATATTGGCCAGTAAAAATCATTGATCCTGTGTCTTATTGTATTTGAAGAGCTCTGTTTTAACTTTTTTTTTTTTTTTTAAGGTTAAGCAATTGTGTTCTGGGTGAAGTTAGAGCTAACAACCTAGTTTTTATAACTTTTAAGACAGAACGAGCCTTCTTTTTGGCCAGAACCACCATCCTCCAGCAATTTGCTAAGATGACAAACACAAAAAGGAAAGAGAAGAACCCTGTGTATGTTCTCTAGGCCTTTTAGTAAACATGGGGTTGTTCCTTTGGTCACATATATGCAAATCTACCAAAAGGGTGATATTGTAGACATTGGGGGAATGGGTACTATTCAAAAAGGAATGCCACACAAATGTCAACACGACAAAACTGGAAGAGTTGGCATAGTCGTATTAGCAAGTTAAGGCAAGATTCTCACCAGGGGAATTAATGTGCATATCAATTATACTAAGCACTTTAAGGGATGAGGTAGCTTCCTGAAACACATCAAGTAAAATGTCAGAACAAGGAAGCCAAAGAGAAAGGTACCTGGGTTCAGCCAAAGCGCCAGCCCGCCCCATCCAGAGAAGTGCACTTGGTGAGAACTGACAGGAAGAAGCCTGAGCTGCTGGAACCTGTTCCCTGTGAATTCATGGCGTCAGCTGGGGATGGAGCTCTGCCATTCACCGCCTAATCATGGCCAAGTGTTTCTAAGCCCTGCTTAAAAGTAAAGCATCCTGAATTGTAAGGATGGTTTTCTTAATTGAACAGGTGTGTGGTGCCTTTATGTCAGAGAAACAAACACTTGGAGCAGGTTCTCATTGTGCCTAGTTAGTTGTGTCAGGTCTTTTACTCTTTAGTGTTCTTGCTGAAAGATACGAGGTATTGTGCAGGTGTATTCCCAAGTGGACAAATATTTATATAGTATTTATATTAGCTTGAAGTTTTTGTAAATCACCACAGGAAAAAGATGTATGGCATTTCAGCTAAATAAATAGTTTAAAGCAAAGAAAGGAAGACTGAACTTCTTATTAAATAAATTTGTTAGATCTTTAATAAAATAATCAATTTATATATGCTAATCATTTACTTTATGCCAGTATGTTGTTTAGTCCTCTCATGCATTTTCTTGTTTCATCTTCACAGCAACCATACACATGATGTTATTTCTATTTTATAAATGAGGAAACGGTGTTAGAGAAAGTGACTTGCTTAATTTCACATTGTTTACTAAAAGGCAGAGTCAAAATTTGACTTTAGAGCCCAAACTTTATTACTCTGGGACTGAATCAGATTGGCATTAAATCCAGAGGTAGGAATGATATACAGCAAGACTTGAACAGTACAGTATGCTCATAAAGAAATACCTTGTAGCCGGGGGTGGTGGCGCACACCTTTAATCCCAGCACTCGGGAGACTGAGGGTAGGTGGAGCATTGTGAGTTTGAGGCAGGCTTGAGCTACAACGCAAGTGCAAGGCCGGCCTGGACTACATAGTGCGACCCTGCCTCAAAAACCTAGGGCCGGGAGTTTGGCTCAGTGGCTTAAGTGCCTGTCTGTCAGGCGTGAGGTTGTGAGTTTGAGTTTGATCCCCAGTGCTGCCAAAAAACAAAACAAAACAAAACAAAACATTGTAAGCCAAGTGTGGTGGTACACACCTGTAATCCCAACCTCTGGGAGACTGAGAAAGGAGAATTGCAAGTTTGAGCCCAGTCTTTGCAACTCAGTGGCTTAGTGGGATGCTATTTAAAAAAAAAAAAGAAGACTGGATTGTAGGTCAGTGCGACAGCCCTGGGTTCATTCCCCAGTAACACACACACACACAGAGGGGCACACTACAAACAGTATTTCTGTATATACTTGGCAAGGGTTGCTGTTTCTTTGAACATCATGTTACCAAAAACTATAATATTACATGTGCATCGTAACAGTGAAATGCATGCACATATGCCTAAGTGAGGTGGGTAAGACTTTGAGGGAATAGTGAATTGGAATCTTCTCTTTTAAATCTGTGAACAGATCATTGAATGTGATAGCAGTCATTTTGAACTTGCTTTCTGCCTGTTTATTTAGCAGGTATTTATTTAAATTGCCAGGAGCTCTTTTAGGTATAGTATAACTGTGAATGCCTTTTAGAATTTGCACAATAGTGCAGAAAGATAATGTGTGTGTATGGATTTATGTTGGAATGTATATGTTTGTGAGAAGTACTGTGGGTGGAAAATGTGGAGGATAAGGAGAATCCAGGAATGGGGAGGTGGTATGAATGGAGGAGTTGCTTTTCATTTTCATCCAGGGTGGTCATGAAAGGGCCTATTTAAAGTAATATTAATATTAATGTGTTACACAGTGTAGGCAGTGAAGTGAGTGTATGCATATGTGTATATTCAAATATATACGTGTACACGTATAGTTATATGTGTGTGTATTTATGTGGTACTCAAAGATAGGATAGAAAGTCAGAGTGACTGGGAGACTGAATAGTAGGAAACAAGGTTGTAGCAACAGCAGCAGGCCAGTTCATGGGGAGCCTTGTAAGCCAGAGTCAGGACTTTGGAAAGACACCGAAAGGTTTTAAAGGAAAGATTTGGCATATTTTAAGAATCTCTGGCAGATACGGAAAGAATAGGGAAGAAACGACATGAGAGGAAGAACTCAGAAGGCTTTTACCATAGTCCAGTTGAATGACTTAGGCCAGTATGCTAGCATTGTTTGGAAATAATGACAAGTGGAAAGATGGAGTACTTCTGCAGGTAGAACTGACAGGTTTTACTAATGTGATATGGATGTGAAATATGACAGTGACTGAGTTTTTGTGCTAAGCAGCTGTAGGAATAAAATTTCCGTGTTCTAAGGTATGAGAAAGACTGAGGAAAGAGCAGATTTGAAACGTGGGAGTGAGGAGATAGAGAAGAAATCTGGAGTACGGATTTGTCCATGTTGATTTGAGAAACATGATTAGACATTAAGTAATGTCAAGTGAGCTGTTGGATTCATGATATTAAAGTGTGGAACTGAATGGGATAACTAACCTAGGGAGTGTTAGTGGAGAAAAGCTTTCTGGGAACTAAACTGTGGTGAACTGTATTTCTGCCCTGTTGTTTGGTATTTGTTTCTTGCCCAGGTTTTCTCTTTTTTCTTCCTCTTCCTTGAGAAACTCCCTCTGATATAATCCAGTGCACTACTTTTAAGATTGAACTACAATTGTTAACATACTATTCTTATGTAGTACTTTGAACATGTAATAAACTTTTTTCTATTTTTTTAAAGTAATTTTAATTGGCATAATTATACATACCATATTCATGGGGTACTGTGTGACAATTCGATACTTGTGTACAATATGTAATGATCAAATGAGGGTAATTAGCATTTGCCTCTCAAATATTTATCCTTTGTTTTCATTGGGAACCTTTATACCCCTGTCTTCTAGTTGTTTACAAAATATGTAAAAGTTGTTATCAACCACAGTCACATTGCCATGCTGTAGAATACTAAAACATAAACTTCCTATCTTTTTTTGTTTGTTGTTTTGAGATAGGGTCTCACTGTGTAGTGCAGGCTGGCCCTAAACTCACTATGTAGCCCAGGCTGGCCCCAAACTCATGGTGATCTTCCTGCCTCAGCCTCCCAGGTGCTGGGAGTATAGGCATGCACCACCACTCTCTGCAGTCCTTGTTGTCACCCATTTTCTAACCTTCCCTGGCCCCACGCCGTCCTTCTTTTCTTGCCCCCTAGTGACCACTGTTTTACTTTCTACTTTTGTGAGATCAACTCATTTCTATTCGGCATGAGTGAGAACATGCGGTTCAGTATTTGACTTTCTGCCCCTGGCTTTATTTATGAAATGCTTGCTGTGTGCCAGTGACTGTGCTGGGTACATCCCTCTGCATCACCTTATTGGAATTTTATAAATGGTTGTATTTAAATAGAAGTAGTGATACAGCTAGCAGAGATAAAAGTTTAGAGAAGACTTCCCTCTGTAGTTACGCGTTGTTTTAAATGTATCTGTATGTGTATATACATAAATGTATAAATAGGCTTTACAGTAATGAGAGCATGTAGGTAAAAATTTCAGCCGGTGTACCATAGTAGAAGAACACTGTCTCAGTATTGTGGCAGTGTTACTATTTATGGCAAAGTGGAGATAGTTTTTCTTGGGGTTGCTTTCCCACCTGTGAAGTAATGAGAGGACAAGCCTTTAGGAAGGACTCGCCTCGGGAGTTCCCAGCCTGTAGGTGGATTGGGGTCAGCTGCTCTCTTTTATTCCTCCATAGCCATACTGTCCGGTGTGGTAGCCACTGGTTATGTGGTACGGTTTAAATTGAAATTAGATAAAATTACAAGCTGAGTTCTTTGGTCACACTGCCACGTTGTAAGTGCTCAGTTACCATTTCTGTGTGAATCGGGGCTACCACATTTGGCAGTGAACCTCAAGACTGTTTGTATATAACCATTTCTGTAACAGAACCTTCTTTGAAATATTTGCTTAAGATTTACATGGTTTTGGAGAATTTATTTTACTAACACTTGTCAACCAATTGGAAATAACAAAAGCTTTATGATAATTTACTTCTATGATAAAACACTGAATAGTTTGTCTTTAAATGCTTCAGATTTTTTATAATTAGAGCTTTCACATCACAATTGGCAGAACTTCCATCAGAACCTGCTATTAGAATGTTATATTTGATTGCTATATCGTAACAAACACTTGAAGAACAGATATTAAGGTTTAAGAAATGAAATGATATTTTAATATTTTTGCTAGGAGAGTAAACTACCATTAAACTTAAATTAGAGCAATTTCAGTACATATATATTTATGGAGAAAATGTTTTTCCTCCTTTTTTCTGTTTCTACCAGAAAAAAGGAATACATCGTTGTACAAAATGCAGGTTGCAGTTTTTGACATGCAAGGAAAAATTGGATCACAAGACCCAGCATCATCGAACATTTGTAAAACCTAAACAACTAGAAGGATTGCCTCCTGGAACAAAAGTGAGTTAAAATATGTTGTATTTTAATATTTCATACAACTTCTGCATGGTTTTATCTATTGAGTTCAGTGGTCCTTTGTGTCACGAGTGCATTTGTTTGCAAACAGTTTGGTTTGCAGACAAAAACATTTGACAAAGCTTTTTGTTTGTGAACTCTGCATTGGGCAGCGAACACAACTTCGGCCATCTTTTCCAGAATTGTGGAACCAATTAAGTTTAGGAACCAAGGTGCCACCATGTAATATTGTTTAAAATGACTTCTGTTTTTATTAAGATTAATTTTAAAATTTGTTGTTATTTTGCATAGAAATGGAAAACTTCTAACCGTCGTTTTGAGTTCGTGGCAGGTGCTGTGTTGGAATGGTATTCCTTCCTGATGAGTGCAACTGGAGTAGCTTTTCCCTGGGTCGGTGGGTTGTTTTTGGTTTTGTAGAGGTTGTTTTCAAATCATTCCAGTTGGCAACATGTCTGTCAGTTATAGCAGCTAAACTATAAGACGTTTGGTGTCAGGAGACATTTTATTTATCTTTGTATTTGCAGTAGTATCTGGTGTAATGCCTTGAATACCATAGGTTTTCGAATGTTTGTTCAAGTTATTTCTGGGTCTACACTCAGAGACGCAAGTTCTGCTGCTGGACAGTATTGGGTTTTTAAGTGAGCAAGCACATGTGACAACATACTGATGATTGTAATTTACTTTTCCCTTTTTGCCTTATATACATCTGTTTTCTCTAACTTCTTTATATACAGTCAGCTCTTGAATATTTGCTCCAGTGGAGGGAAACAGAGGCATGGATAATCCAAAGTGAAATAATTCCCAAAACATTTATATTTGGCTTTGGGTACTTACCTTTGAATGTGGGTATGTCTGTTATTGAATTAACTAAAACAGTATAAAGCCATGCTCTGAAGACCTAGAGCAAGAGAAGCTGTCCAAGCATCCTTCCCTGCAGTCCATTCATTTCATGCTGGGACTAGACATGCAGAACACTAATGTAAGCAGTGCAGTCCTCTTCTCATTTCTTCCCTTATTAATAATAATAATATTAATGATAATGGTACTAAATGTTTTTATTGCACCTTAGAGTTAGCCTTCTGGTATACTTTTTCATACATCCTATTATTTAATCCATGCAACAATCAAGGATTTCCCTGTATTACAGATTTGAAAAAGCTTAAAGAGGATAAGTTACTTAAGGTCACGTGCCTAGGAAGGGGTAATATGAAATGTAACTTTGGATCCTTTGATTCCTGGCCTAGTGTTTTTGTATCACACTGAAACACATGTATTTTGTAGGAGCTTGTTATATGCTGTTCCTCAAATACATGAAGAGAATATAGTCAAATGATTAATGAGAATGTTAGTGGGCAGTTGTGTTTCCTGTTGTTAACCAGCAGATACAATTATTTTCTTTCTTCACTCTGAATGATAAAGTTTGTATTAATTCCTGTTAAGAAAATGCTAAGTATTAAACTCTTTACACAGTATAATAAATTGATATAAACCTTCTTTAAACATTTGTAAACATAAATCTTGGTCAGTAAGCCCCAGAAACAAGAGGTCACATTTACTGTAGATCTTTGTTTTATAGTTGTCAAAGGTAATGTAGCCCTTTCTAGAGTTATTTTTCAGGATTTATGATTTAAATTTTGAGATCTATGTTTGCGAATTTTTTTTAGTTTTATCAGAGGATTAAAATAGATGTGAAATGTACTCTTGATATTCATAGGATTTACATTAACTCCTAATTATCCATTAATAACTATGTTAACATAACTGATATCAATACAAAATGTAATATTACAAGTAAATGTCAAATTTAATTTCATTTAATTGTTTTGAACATTTAGTGTAAATAGAAGTATAAACCCAATTATAGTCAATCTGTGGTCTTTTCAAAATAGTTGATGTTTACTTTCTTTTGTGCAGTGCTATTTTAATATTAATAGTTAATTTTTGAAAGTAAATATTCTCTTCACTTTTGTAGGTTACTATTCGAGCTTCAGTTGCACCACCTCAATCAGGATCTTCGCCTACACCTTCTATTAGTGCAAGTACTTCTACCCTTCAGCTCTCACCTCCAAGAACAAAAAATTTAACTGCAAAAAACCCCACAAAATTAAACACAAGTAAACCCAGTACACCCAAATCCAATGGAAGTAAGCCTAGTGGAAATAAATCTAAATGCAAATCAAAAACCTCTAATGTGCAAAAGAAACAAAGTACATTGGCTAATAGCAATAAAAAGAGTAAAGTTAATACAGCATTGAGGAACTTAAGGTAATATTTTATCGCTGTACAATACCAGTTTAAACTTAGCTTAGAACATTACGCTTTAGTTAATAGAACGGTGATACAGCTCTTTTGTTTTTGTTTTAAAATGCATTTATATGATTTTCTTTATGTCTTCATTAAGGTTTCGTCGGGGTGTTCACAAGTGCATTGAGTGTTGTTCTGAAATAAAAGACTTTGCAAACCATTTTCCTACATACGTCCACTGTAGTTTTTGCAGATACAACACTAGCTGTAGCAAAGCCTATGTGAATCATATGATGAGGTAAGATGAATTAAACCTATAAATTGGCAATTATAGTTCAGGAAGTGTTTGTTTTGAAAACAAAGTTATCTAACTAAAAGGTAATTTTTCTCTTTAAAGAGCTAAAAGGAGCTAGCAATAAGGAAATTCTAGTCAAGATATTTTTGGACTAGAATTAAAAGAAAATAATGAAATTAGGATAAGTTGTCAGGAAAATAATGATTCAGTGAGATTAATTTTTCCCCTGTAGGTGTCTAAAAATTGTTATTTTTGGACAAAATTTTAAATGCTTTAACTTTTGCCAGATGAATAAATGTGTTCTCATGTATTCTCATGAATGTTGTCCTTTCATGCTGTTAGGAACTTTATGGGGTCTGTTTCTCTTCTTTCTGTCTTCCTGTGTAACATGCCTGTCTGTCCACACATCCAGCTAGCCGTCTGTACTCATATCCATTTAGTGAAAATGGGAGAGCACTAGTGGAATTCTTTTTCAATGATTCATTCAACTTAGTTGGAGTACCTGTCATTTGCTCTGTGCTAAGGAAACTCTTCAGAGGCCCAGAGTAGTTTTCTTCGGATCTTATTAGAAAGCAAATACTTTATTCCTTCAGGGTGGATTTTTATTTTTAAAGAATTGTCAAAAATTGTTCAGATATAAACTTTTTTTTTTTTTTTTCTTTTTGAGACAGGGTCTCCCTCTGTAGTAGCTCAGGTTGGCCTTGGACTCACTGTGTAGCCAAGGTTTGGCATCAAACTCTCAACGATCCTCTTGTCTCAGGCTCCTGACTGCTGAGATTGGAGGCGTGCACCACCATGCCTGGCTGCAATATAGACTTAATATGGTGCTTATTCAATGTGAGATTGTTCTATTTTTTAAAAAAAATTAGAATTAATCTAAATAATTCCTTACAGACCTTTTCAAAATTACTTGTTTTTAGAATGAAGATTTTTCCCTACTGTTTTTTTTCCTTATTTCTTGCCAATATCTGTAAAAAGGATTATGAGCTTATATTTAATTTGTTATTTTTACCTTTTGAGTATCATCGCACCTATATTGACCCTGTCCCTTTAAAGATTTTCCGCCATGAACTTAGCATATTTATTTGCTTTTTGTCATTCCCATTCCTCCTAGACTCCATGAAAATGCTTGACCTTGTCACTCACTCTTGAAACTATTTTCTTAGCCTCTTTTCTTACCACCTTTCTGGTTATTCCTCTATTTCATTGGTGTGTCTTCCTAACTATACATTCCCTTTTTTAGAAATTTATCTTCTCACGTTTGCTTTCAACTTTAAATTACTTTCCATTGTTAGTTTTCCTGAGATTCAGTTCTGTTTCTGTTTTGTAGATTATTTTACCTCAGATTCACTGTCATCTCTAAAAGAACAGACCACACACACACACACACACACATACACACACATATACATTGCGTTATTGTCTGTCACAGATTCACATGACTGCCATCCTCTTAAGCACCATTGCTTTCAGGGGCATCATTTGTGTGACTCTTCTGGACCGGCTGGAAATGATTTACTCTTCCACGTTTCTGAAGCTCACGAAGTTCTCTGTGATCCACTGCACACCGTGGCTTCTTGAGTCCGCACCGCCTCCCCACTGCTGTGGTGTCGCATGTTCACGTCCTAGTGCTGTCAGTCAGGCTCTAGATGTCTCTTCCCTAGTGTATTACTGGGTGAAATGCTGAGCTTTTATGACAAATGCATTGTTACCCTACAGTTCTTTAAATCTGCCCTTAATTCATAGTGGAACAAATTAGAAAATATTTTAAGAAGAACCCAGAGCGATTTTGCCTTTCCTTCTCTCATGTATCACAGTCCTCTTACCTGTCCTGTAGACCCTCCTAATCCACTTAGTCTCAAAACATTTCTATTCAGCCTAGATGCCCTGCTTAACCCTTTTCCACGTTCCTAGCGAGTTCCAACGTTGTACTGACTGTTTTCACCTGGCTCATACTCAGCATCAGCCTCATATGGAACTGTGCTCCCCTTCCACTCTGACAGGGTTTGCTGGGTGTGTTTTCCTTTTTTTCTACTTTAGTGGTACTCTTGTATTCCTTCCTGACCTAAGAGCTGTGTCTCCCACTGAATGGCATGCCCTTACTCAGTGTAGAGATTATTCTAGGCTTGAGGTCGGTATGTGGAGAAGATTCACTTTCTCCAGAGGATGGGTACCTTTGATTCCTCCCCCATATGATATCACTTCTGCAGCTTCTCAATTGATCTTTTTCCCGCTTGTCTCTTATCTTCCCAGTCCATTTTATAGAGTCCCATTCTCACACATTGATTCGTCTCTGAAGTATGCTTCCACTCATACTTAACACTTTCTGTCTCAATTTACTTTCTTCAAAGTATTTGATCACCACAAGCTTCCTTTCTTTGAATTGTGTGCCATTCTATCTGTTATTGTAGTATTTGTGTATTATTTCGCTGAGAAGAAGCTGTTTGTAGTTTTTGTATCACCTAGCACATTACAAACTGCAGATGACAGTCATTACTCTTGCAATTCAGGAGGTCCTAAATATTGTCTCAGAAAATTATTTAAAAATTTTGAAGCAATTGGAACATTGTTGAAGTAAGACTTTCAAAGAAAACCATCAAGTTTGTAATTTAAGTGATTTTTTTAAAAAAGTGGCATTATTTAAATTTACACCTTATTTACTTATAGCTTTTAAGTAGTACTATAATAGGAGTCATCTGAAACATGCAAAGTATTATTGTATAATATTATACTTACTCCTCAAAAAAAGATGTTTTAGAAGGCCTTTTTCTCCCCTACATGTGTGATAGTAGAATTAAGTTAGTGGAGACTACTAATGGCTGTTATTTTGTAGCAGAGTTCATTTGAGCCAGATTGATTTCAGCAATACTGCTTATGTACTTACTAGGAAGGTACAGTTTACTGTGAAGAAGTATGATACGTTGGTAGTGATAAATAAATCGTGTTGGGGGTA
This sequence comes from Dasyprocta punctata, assembly GCA_004363535.1. Lineage (NCBI taxonomy): Eukaryota > Metazoa > Chordata > Mammalia > Rodentia > Dasyproctidae > Dasyprocta > Dasyprocta punctata. The sequence continues at coordinate 29,809 of RJWM01004225.1, read as the reverse complement.
AAAATCCATGACTTTAATTTCTACAATTTAGTGGGTTAGATCCATAAGTGTGTATATACTGCTCAGATCAATGTGGTAAACAACAGTGATAGCACAGAGGAATTGAAGATAAATTAACACTTGTATGACATTTCACTAAGACTTTGACGGATGATTTTTTTTAAATTCCCAACAAAAAAAGAAAACTGGCCTGAAAATTTGTGCTTATTATACAGTGGGTGAGACAGAGTACTGAATTTTTGTAAGATGCACTTGAGTTCATCTTGTATCTAACATCGATCTGTTGGTATTAGTCGCTAGAAAACAGTGAAGTTGTGATTGCATCGTAATTGGTGCTCTGCCTACACTGTTCCAGGGCCTTCCCTCTGCTGGAGTAGGCATGTGTGCTCAGGTTTTTTTTTTTTTTTTTTTTTTTTTCTCTTCCTTAAAATCCTTTTTGCTTCATAATATTGATAAGATAAATTTTCTGAAGAACAGGAGACTTTCAGTGTCCACTTTTTAACTCATTTTCAGCTCCTTCAGTTCCTTTTATTTTTTTTGAAAATTTCTTCATATCTTCACAGTTGCTCTTTGCTTTGCCTTAACTGGAGCCAAATAATAATAAGTGCTTTTTTTCACTTAAAAATTTTTTAACACGTGCTAATGGGTTAACTGTGCTCTTTCAGTACATTCGTACAGTGTGCATTGATCATATCCATCTACCCTTCTTAACTGAACCGAACTGATGGTTAGCTGGTTTTTGTCCCATCTGCCTTCTGCTTTTCCTTCAGTGCAGCCACTCAGCTCCATATGAGTCACTGTTGACTTGTTTTACATTAATTATTTATGAGTATGTATTCATTCACTTTTCAAGTTCTTATTGGACATTTATTCTGTCCAGCCACTGTCCAGCCATTTCCCTCATTCACTTGTCCCTAACCATCAACTCTAGGGCAGGCAATTTGCATTCTTTGGTATTGTATCATAAACTAGTCTAGTGTCTTAGAATGTAGATAGGCCATCAACATTGTTAGATGTTAAGGAAATACTTCTTTATGTTTCTTAGTAAAGTTGTTATTTACATGGAATCAGGATTATGAGCAAAATGAGGTCAAAGAGGGATCTTGTCAGTTTTTTTTTGAGGTGTAATGTACTCATCATTCACCTACCATATTGCCCTGAAAATAAGACCAGGTTTTATATTAATTTTTCCTCTAGAGATGCACTCAGGCTCATTTTCAGGGGATATCTCTTTTTTTTACGTACAACAATCTACATTTATTCTTGTACAAAAATCTGTATGTACAGAAATCTGTCTTTATTCAGTTTCACTCATGTCATCATCTTCTGAAATACCGTAACTTGCCAGCTCCTGAATTCCAGACTGAATTTCTTATGACTCCATTTCCTGTAGAATCGTAGGCCCCCAGTCTCTTGTCCAGCAGTCGTGCTCTCCTTAAACGAGCGCTTGTCCACATAACCTGCTTGTAGTGCATTGGTAACACAGCTGTCAGTGACATTATCCCATGAATTCTTCACCTATGTCACAGCCTCTTACAGGCTGGGCTTCACAGAGTTTCCATTAAATCATGTGCTAATTTTGAAGGCTTAAGAAATAGCAACAAAAATCCATACTATTTAAGAATCATGGTCCTCAGAAGTGACAAAAAATTGCTGGCACCAAAATTCAGAAAATGTTAATTTCACATGAGTGCATTAAGTATATTTGCTACAGCACACAACATACCGGATTACAAAGATTCAAATTAGACACAGCTATGTCTTCATTATTGACCACGCACATTATTTATACATTCTGTCTGTACTTTAGGTGGTCATTTGGCAGCAAGTGTCAAGTTTATCTGTTTACATAGCATTGAACTCTGCTTCAAAGGTACCCACTTGGGTATTGACAATTACTTTATTATAATTCATATTACTGCTTAAGTATTAATGTCAATAATATTTATTCATATTTGATTATGTATTAACATTATCGTTTAGTATGTCATCGTATGTTGCAGCAGATATCCTAAATGTCTGTCTGGCTGAGGATCTTCACTGGGGCTTATTTTTGGGGTAGAGTTTCTATTACTGAGAAATCATGCTGGATCTATTTTGTAATTAGGTCTCATTTTTGGAGAAATAAGCATTTATGGAGAATCCCTTAATGGGTTTTGATAACTATACAGTTTTATAACCAGGTGACAAATTTTCAATTTTTTAAAAAAATTTTTAATGGTGACAGTTTATTTGAAAAAGTAAAAGTAAACCACAAAAGTGAGGGAGCAACTGGCTTTGCAAAGCAAGCTTGGGCCAGGTAAAAGGAATAAAGCAAGATAGAAGTACACTTTTGGGGCTACAGGGTACACTATCACAAGGAGACCCGTGATAGCCAGATTATAACCCAGAGCTGTTTCTTTTAAGTTCATTTTTAAATTATTTTTCTTTCTGTGAACCATGCATCACTTTTATATTCTTATAATACACAAAACCAAAGTGTGCAATTTGTGTAATCAACATAGATAAAATATGCTGTAAAAGACTTTTTTGTAGACAGAGATTTCTAAATTACAGCTGCATTCAGACAAGTGAAATTTTAGTTACCAACATTTTAATATGATATAAATTGCCATCAAGAAGGCCCTAAAACAGTCCTTTTTCTCTCCTCTTACTAACAGGTAGATAAAAAACAATATGCTTAAAGAGGAAGAGCTTTCAAGTCTTATTTTGAAAAGTAACTTGTTTTGTTGCACATTTTGAACAATCAGGCAAAATCCTGCACTCATTCTTCTGAGGGAAACAATTGCATATGCACATTTTTTATATAATTTCAAGGATTCCCAACTTCCTCATGATCTCTTTTTTTAAAAAGGACTTTAATTTTGTGATACTGTCTTAATTGCTAAACTCTCTAATAGCAGTTACCTCCATATTGAAAAAATGGCTGTTTGAAACATTTGAGATATTTTCTGGGAGTTACAGCTAGGCAGGATGTTTCTTTTCCCATACACAAAGGCCTTGATAGCACATTTTGCCTGGGGACTTGGCAACTAATTCTCAAACTTGAGCTTATATAAGAATCATTGAAGTCTGTGGAGTGTAGCTCAGTGGTAAAGCACTTGGCTAGCACTCCAGAGGCCCCAGCTTAGCTCTGGACAGGGTGGGGATTGGTGTCAGGGGAAAAGCTTGTTACGACTTTGTAATCCTGGCATTCCAATACTGGAAGCTTTTCTTTTTAGAGTTAAAAAGTTGTGTAAGAGCTACTACTGCTGGCTACAAAGTTTGGTTAGTTTCTGGTCTGTGCTTAGGGGAAGCATTTGTTTTAACTCTTGAGTTGTCCCTAGTTTTATTTTTAACTTCTATTAGTAATTGCAAAAAACCCTCTACATACATGTTTGACTATACAGATGGTAAACAATATCATTCAGCCCAAGTAGTGTTACTTTCTAGATTTGGATTCTATTTTTCTCCCTCTATACAAATATGTGAAGATTGTACAGAGATTTTAAAAATTAGCATTCAGATTATAGCAAAAACAGATTATTAGCAAAAATTTAGTATTGTTTTTAATGCTTAATAGAGGAAAAAGTTTAATTTGCTGTTTACTTTTTTTAACTCTGAGCATTTCCTTATAAATATAATTATGACTGATCATCTAAGAATACTTATGGGAAATATGTGTCATAAGAGAATAAAAAGGTAAAGTTGAATGTAAGGTAAATATTGAAGGCCAGGGATGTAGCTCAGTGGCACAGTACCTGCCTGGCAAATGCAAGGTCCTGAGTTCAATTCCTAGTACCACAAAAACAAAACAAAAGAAAACAAAAAACACAAAGATGTTGAAGTAAGACAAACATTTCAGTGCTTACATCATGATCTTTTGTTAAAAATTCAATAGTTAAGCGTAGACTTGAAATATAAGTTCATATGTCACATAGTAAAATTATTAAAATCTCTTTTGTCTCTCTAGCTTTCATAGTAACCGTCCTAGTAAAAGGTTTTGTATATTTAAGAAGCATTCAGAAGATCTCAGGTAACTAATCAATTTTTTTCTTTCTGTTGAACAGTAGCTATCATTTAAATTTTTTCTTGCACATAACATTATTGAGGTATAATTTACATTTAACAATTTCTGAGGTATAATTTCATACATTTAACAATAGGTTTTAACATGTTCAGAGTTGTATAGCAGTTACTACAGTTAATTTTATATTTTTACCTCTCCGGAAAGAAACTTTGAATCCGTTTATTAGTGATCATCCTCATTTTACCCCAACTGTCCTTCCTCATCTCTCTGCCACCATGAATCTCTGTCATATAGATCCATTCTGAATATTTTATATAGTGCAGTGACACACAATGTAGTTCTTTGTGACTGTGTGTCAAATTTTGTGCATGTTGTAGCATGTACTTCATTTTTTCAAATTGCTAAATTACAGTCCATTTTATGAATATACCCCCTCCTAGTAAAGTTTGTCCATTTGGGTCATCTTCATTTTGAGATCATTGTAAATAATGTTGCAAAGAACATTTGTCTGCAAGTATAGACATGTCCTTTTATTTTTCTTTAGTGTATACTTAGGATTGGGCTTGCTGGGTAATATGATAACTATGTTGAGACTTCTGCAGTTTTTCAGAACACCACTGTTTCACATTCCCACCAGCAGTATATAAGGGTTCCGGGTTCTGCATATCTTTTCCAGTGTTTGTTTTACCTCTTTTTGCCCTCCTAGTAGGTTTAAAGTGGCATATCATTGTAGTTTGTTATAACTTTTTAATTAATATGATGTCTTACTTTTTTCTTTGCTGAGACAAAATACCCAATACCACAAGTTAAGGGAGAAAAGGTTTATTTAACTCACAGTTTGTAGAGGTTTTAGTCTATAGTCGGCTGCCTCTAATTCAGAGTGGCATCACAGAGGGGAAATAGTCCATGTCATGGAAAGAGGTAGCAGCAGAAGCAACAAGCCTGTCTTCTTTCTGTCCCTTTAAATTCCATCCAGGCTACATGCTTATTGATTGGCGGCACCCACATCCTTAACCCCAGTATCGCACACTGTAATCCAGCCAACTGTGAAATTCCCCAACTAAGACTGCATGAGGTTTTGGTGAGACATCCAGATCCAAGCCATAACACCTGATGTTGGTGCTGGTTTGGAAATCTGAGTGACTGCTATTGGATCTTACGAAGTTATGTTCATTGTATCGTTAGATTAATCTATTCATTATGGGTGATAACCTATTCATTATATCATTAATTCTCTTGGTGACAGATGGTGTTAAAATGAAACTCATGGGTTTGTATTGTTAAATGAAAACAAAAATAAGACTCACCAACAATATTTGAATTTAAAAAGGTATCTAAAATGTCTAGTAAAGTGATTAACACTTTTTCAGTTTGAAGTAAATTCATTGAACCACCGGAATTCTTAAAATTCACATATATAGGCGGAGGAGTTGAGAGGGAGAGAGAGAGAATGAGAATCAGTCTTCGTATTTCTTTTTTTGTATAAAGTGAAGTGTACAACATGACTACTGTATGTAAAGAACTATTGGTGAATATTTCTAAATGCCATGATAATCAACTTTTGTTGTTTCACACACTCAACTCAAAATTTATTGAACATCATTTTTTCATATACTTCAGATTTCATTGGACTCTTACTCTATTTTCATTCTCTTCGAAATATACATTGTCTTTCTTCCACCAAGCTAATTTATTAAACTAAGTTTAGATAATACTTGTTTTGATGCTTTAAATCAATGAAAAAGGTAAAAGAAATACTGTTTCAGCACCTTTGCATTTATTATCTTCCATGACTAGTTCATTCTTCCTCAGATATTATATGATTAGTTCCTTTATTTTCATTCTGATGAGTGAGCCTTTCCTTGATGACTATTTAAAATTCGACCCCCTCCCGTGCTTTACTCTGGCTGTCCTACTTTTTTTTTATGCTTTATTTTTCTCTAGTTCATATGGCATACTGCATATTTATTTTACTTATTGTCTGTGTTTTCCCAACACTGTATATGGTTGGAGTTTTTGTATTATGCCTGACATGTCGAAGGCACTCGGTAAATCTTTATTGAATGAATTAATGTATATAGTGAAAATTATGCCTGTGGACAGTCAGTCCCATTTATGTTTGCCTAATAGCTCGTTGGAAGGCAAAAATTGATTAAATGTAAAAACATAACAGTACTATTAAAGTAAAATAGAGGCCGGGCATGGTGGCACACGCCTTTAATCCCAGCACTCGGGAGGCTGAGGTAGGAGGAGCGTTGTGAGTTCGAGGCTGCCTTGGGCTACAACGTGAGCACAAGGCCAGCCTCAGCTACACAGTGCGACCCTGCCTCAAAAAACCAGGGCCAGGAGTTTGGCTCAGTGACTTAAGCGCCTGTCTGACAGGCGCGAGGTTGTGAGTTCAATCCCCAGTGTCACACACACAAAAAAAGTAAAATAGATTAAGCTGTATTAGAGTTGTCTTTGTTGAAAATTTTTATAGGAATGAGAAGGGTTTTATTGTATTCTAAAACTCAGATTTTGATTTTTACCTCATTATTGCCAAGTTTGGTTGTGTTTTTTTTTTTGTTGTTGTTGTTCAATGGACTTAAATGAACTGTATCATTGTAAAGAGCTGAGGTGGTGCTGGTATTTTTTTTTTTTTTTAATTTTCTAACTTGGTTGGGTCTCAACTGGTTATTTCTCAAAAACGGTTGTTTTCTGCAAATGGAACTTAACATTTAATCTTATAGTTTTATATGTGTGAAACTTAAATTTCTGTAATTGCTCTTACTGAAATTTAATACTTACTCTGATCTTCTTATTGTGCATTCGTCCTGTACATAATGTATCAGGTGCTGTATAAATGAGGATGATGAAGCAGTCTTGAAACCAACTTCAGGGAGTAGTTTATTGGGTGGGAGAGAAACTGTGAGCATAAATAACTGGATTTTAATAAGTGTAATGAGTTATTTCAGAGGAGAATTCACTTATTTGGAATGACGATGTAGGTAGAGGATAAGGAGTTTGGGTTTAATTCAAGGCATTAGAGAACCATTGGTGTTTTGAATAGAATCAAGTTATATTGTAGCAAGGATGAAGTCAAGGATTTGAGCTCTGGAATCAGCATACTCAACTTTAAACTCGATTCTGATCTTTTTCAGCTAGTTCTATGTCCTTGGTAAGTTACTAAGTCAACTCTTACCTGAAAGAAGTGATAATTATAGCACCTACCTCTTTAGGTTTTTGTAAACTTTAGATGAGATATGTCACAGGAAGCACTCAGTAAATTGATATTATAAAATGCTTAAGGAAGAAGAAAGATAACTATAGTTCGAGCTTTAATGTCAAGTGAAATGGTATCATAGAACAGTCACGAAGAGTTGATTGGGGAGAAAGTCTAAAATTTTAGGTTTAATACACCAGAGTGACCTATTAGTGTAAACACACAGCATGTTGTTAGTGTATAGCTTGAGAGGAGAAATCTGTCTGAGATATTCCACTTGTATTCATGTATTGGCAAAGTACATGCTTTCATTTACAGTCTTTAATGAAATTCAAGTGTATGTGCTTGGTTATTTTAGTACACTGACAATAACAGTGATTGGTTTGTGTTTTTTTTTTGTTTTTTTGTTTTTTTTTTTTGCCCTAAGCAAAAATAATTCAGTGGAGTATTAATCTTAGGGACTTCTAAGTGAAGTTGCTAGAGCCAGAACAAATAAAGGAAACAGAAAATCATCAGGAATTAATTTATGTTCTCTCTAGTTCTCTCTCTGAGGCAGCATATTATATTGTTGTCTCTGTACTTAGATTTCTTTTTCCTTTCTCTCTCAGACCCACTTTATCTATTAAAGACCTAATAGAATATTCCCATTCCACATTTCACCCTCCCAAGAAGATCAAATTATAAATTTCAGTTAAAAGTACCTGTTTAGAGACACTTTGAGTTACATATTCCATCCCTTGTCCAGTTGTGTCCACTGGAAAAGACACACAGTGTACCGTTTACCAATGAAACTGTTTTACACCTAAAAATATAAAACATAAAATGTTTAGGGACTTTTCTAAGTTCTGTTAAACTGTTCATTATTTTTATAGCCTTCGTATTTTAAAAATATCTTTTAACTAAAAATCACAAGTCTAAATACATTTTAAATTTGAATCTTAAGACTGGTGACACAAGCTTTAATACGCCAATTATTATATTTTATTTCAAATAGCAAATGCTATATGGTTAGTACATTTAGTTTGGTTCACTTAGTACAAAAGCTGAGGCAGACTCTGGCAAATTTTTTGATGGCTATGGGAATTGTCTCTTAAATATGGATTTCACTTAAGAATTGCAACTATGAAATTTTGTTTTAAGGGACGGAGTACTTTCGGCCCAGTAAGTAGATTAGTTCACAGTACCAAGATGTTAGGGAACTCAAAACTTGTGGACTCCAAGATTTAATAACTGCTTCAGTTAATTTAATGTTGAATGATATTAGTTCCAGCCTCAGATGCTGTGGTGAGAACCTTGCAGCTGATGCAGCTGCAATTGTAGCCTACAATTGATGGCAGCTGCCACCTGATCTATTTTTAAAATAGCTAGGGTTTTCTTTAATATTATCCCTGATGAAAAAAACTTAAAAATGCATGATTGTACTTTTGTTCACAATTACGTTTATAGTATCTAATAATATACTACAGAGAGAGACAGATTAGGTAAATATATATTGACTGAATTAATATTATATCCTCACCTTTCTGTCGTCGTTGTTGTTGTTGTTTTTGTTTTTTGAGACAGGGTCTTGCTGTGTAGTTCAGGCTGACATTGAACTCCTTATGTAGCTCAGGCTGGCCTCAACTATGGTGATTTTCCTGCCTCAGCCTCCAGAGTGCTGGGATTATGGGCGAGCATCACCATGCCCAACCACATCCTCACTTTGCAGATGGTCTGAGGAACAAATAGTGTATGACTTGGCTTTGTTAATGTAAGTGATTAGTGTAGCTAAGATTAGGTTAGGTCTTTTGACTCCTTGCTTTTCTCAACTGGTGTGAGAGGCAAGTGTTTATTGAAACATAAATACTTCCTATAGATACTGTATAGCATTTGGATATGACTGCCATTTTCTAGATAAGTGTTTCGGTTAGGTCAAATTTGTATGACAAAATGGTAAGTTGCCGTTGTCACACAAACACAAAATCATGGAAAAATAATCATTGAGATTGTATATGGGTTTCATAAAAGATTAAAAACCTTTTCTCTTATGCTATTTTTCTTTTTAATAGGGGCATTACTCTAGTGTGCCTTAATTGTGATTTCCTAACTGATGTTTCTGGCTTAGATAATATGGCTACACACTTAAGTCAACATGAAACTCACATTTGCCACATTGTAACAGAGAAAGGTAAGTATATATAACTCTGCTATTTTGGAGTTTCAATATTTATTCCATTATTTATGTCAGCCACAATATGGGCTCTTTACTAAGTCATTTTTCTCACTCATCGTAGTTCATATGCTCTTGTAAATATAAAACTTTTCTTCTAATTTCAGTTTCTGTTTGTATCCCAACTTCTGAACATCTTTCTGAGTAAGTTTAATTTTTATTCAGTGCATTTTACTTTGATGGATTTTAGCACTATTGCATTTTAAGTGTATCATTAAGAGGAATGAGAATATTAAAGTATTTTGGTGTTTTTTCTGTTTCCTTTCTTTCTTCCCTTTTTTTTTTTTTTTTTTTTTTTTTTTTTTTTTTTTTTTTTTTTTTTTTTTTTTTTTTTTTTTTTTTTTTTTTTTTTTTTTTTTTTTTTTTTTTTTTTTTTTTTTTTTTTTTTTTTTTTTTTTTTTTTTTTTGTTTTGTTTTGTTGTTGTTGTTGTTTTTTTGTTTTAAAGCTGCTTGTTGAAATAGGTTCCTGCTCTATGGAGCTCGTGACCTGGTGCAAGACAAATTGGAATTTCCTAAGTTCAAAGTTCTGGGATATTTTCTTACACAGAGGCAGTTAAGCAGCCACCTTCACGACACTAGCGCTCATTATTAAGCTCTTTTCATTCCTCAGATAGGTCTAGATTTCTGTTCCACCTTACCATTCTGTCAGGGTAACATATCCTAACACCTTTTTTTTTCTCCAGTTGGCTCTAGAAATAACTTTTATTGCTATGGTTCTTTCTTACTTTGCTTAAAGTGATTTGTGTTTCTCTTTGCTGCATTTGCCTTCAGAGTAATGCATTCCAAATAATAAGACTTTTTGTCTTTTTTCTGTTCTGTCTGCTTTCTTAATTTCTTATGTCTTAAAGTTTTAGGTCGTATGATTGATTTGTCTTTCCTTATTTGTTGTCTGTCATTGTGCTATTTTTCTTTTTTTTTCAGATGCAGAAGCAGCCCAGAGATTTCAAAAAATGTCCAGGGTTCACCTGTACAGTGTCCCCCTCCGATGAACACAGCTGATGCTTGTTCTCTCTTTCCAAGGAATGTGAATCCTTTGACTGTGGGATCTGCTCTCAGTTGTGGCCTCAATAAGTCTTATCTTGGGGAGTCCCCCTTCCTGCACGGCTGGCCTTCCATGAGGCTGCTGCTGATTCGGCCAGAGTGGCCCCAAGGCCCGCCACACTGAGTGTACTCCCACTGGGGGCCGTGGCTCTTGATCTTAAGCTCATGGGCTAGGCATGTCCAAGAAAAGCTCTTCAGATCAATTGGCCGCCTCCCTTAGCTCTTCCTGTAGCATAAATGCATTCCAAGAAATACAAAAACTGGTTGTTAGGAAATTGATGGCTATTTTCATATCCTTGGAACAACAGGTCTCTATATTTGTGTTCCAAGATTACAGTTTTTTACTGTTATTTAAAATGTATTACCCAATATTAACTATAATTTTGCAGCGATATTCTCAGATTTTTTTTAATTTTAACTTAATAGCTTGGTTTTCTGTTCTCTAAATTTATTAATGTCTATTTTATGATGTCTATTTCTAGTCTTGAAAACTTTTGTTTACTTTTGTTTTATAAAGAACTCCAAGAGAATCCTGTGAATTCTCACACACAAGCTGCCTGTTGGTGGTTTTAGTTTGGCTGTTGCTCAGACCCTGAGACCATTCTTACATCCTCTGTCCTGTTTCAGGACTATTAATGTTATATGAATATTTTTGGCTTTTAAGTTTTAAAGAGTTCTGCTTTCAGATCTTAAAAACAAGTTTTAAAACAGCGTGTTTGTGTATCTGTGTAATCTCTGCTTAGTCATTGATGCAGTTCCTTTGGGTAAAGGTAACCAGTGTGCGTGCTTCCTTCCTACACATGTTTTACCTTTGTCCTCTGTTTATGCTAGTTACATTAAATATAGATTTATTAAGTAGTCTTGATACTGTTATTTTCTTTTAATAAAAATTGTGTTTGTCTCAGGAATTATTTGCTAATGAGTAATTTCAAATTGAAGCTGTAAACTTTATTTATAAATAGGACGATTGCGTTGTCATATGGAAGCCTTGTTAGCATGCAGACTGAGAGCTGTACTTACATAACACATTCCTGACAGGGTTTGCACTGCTGGTGGAACATGCATGATTGTCTGTAGGGCAGCATGGGACAGTCCTGGTGGCTGGTACAGTCATGCATGTACCACTGGTAGTATAAGCCAGCAGGAATGTATTTATGCATCTTGGATTTTTTTCCTATAGCACAATTAAAAGGTTACTATTCTATAACTGACCTCTTGAATTTTAAAGACTAGCAAACTGCCTTTTGCTCTTAATAGCCATAAATATTAGCAGGCACTGAAATTGTAACTCAGGCATTTTCTCTGTAAAATCAGAATTTCATTTGTACTTTGTAATAGAGATAAAGCTCTTTTAGCCAGGGTGGTGGTGCATACCTGTAATCCCAGCACTTGGGAGGCTGAGGCAGGAGGATCACAGCAAGTTCGAGGCCAGCCTGGGCTATGTAGTGAGTTCAAGGCCAGGCTGAGCTGCATAGTTAGACGCCGTCTCTAAGAAAAAAAAATGCATAAATAAAACAAAAAAAACCTGGTTTAGATACCATTTATTATGTAATGTGTTCCTTGCAATTAAAAATATTAGAAAGTTGAATTCATTAGTTGTAAGTTAAATTTTTTTTTATTTTATCGAAGAAAAACACAGAAAAAAAGACATAAAACAAAAACAACAAGCAAAAGACAAACAAACGACTAGAGTAAATACACTACAGTAACATTGCAGGTTTACAAAATCGGATGACAGAAACTTGACAATGCTTGCAGTATTGCGCATCGTTATCTTTAAAATGGTTACTTACATTAACAGATATAGACATGTAAAATTGTAAGTTAAATTTATATGTACTGCAAATGACAGATACTCCAAAATATTCAAAAGTGTTTCTTTGTAGTTCTAATAGACTAGTCTTTTTTTCCTTATCTGTCTGTAGGATTTTTGGCATACACCCTGTATCTACCCAATTAAAAATTCTTTCCCCTATAAACAGTAACGTCATTCATTTTTAATGTTAATTCTCTGTTCATCTATGGAACAGAGAAATGTGTTCTTTGTCAGTCGTAGTTGGAAAGTAATGCTGCACCACGTTGTTGATACAGCAGTGTGCTCTTCTGCAGAACTCTCTGTCCTAGAACTCTATTTCTATAGCGTGTATCAAGTTCATTTCTGTCCCTTGGACCTTCATTTAAAAAGTTGTTTTAAAAAAGGCAGGGCAAATCTTGTTTATCGTAGGTAGTTATTTAAATTTGTTTGGGTCTAAGTAGTTTTCCCTTGGGTTTCATTGTTCACAGATTATTCTAAATACTTTATCACATAATCAGAAATAGCCATTTCTTGCATTTATGCTTTGGGTTAACACTGAATAAAAGAAGTAATTGTTTCAGTTTGTGTCCATCTCCATTCTGAGAAAAATGACTGAAAACTGGTGATTCAGATTCTTGCCTTATTTTTGTTGCATTTTGGCAAAACATCTTGTCTCCGCACTTTATTCCATAAACATTTACTGAGTATCTACTTTGTGCGTGGCATTGTTCTAGGTACTACAAAAATAAATTGAAATTTCTGCCCTTGTGTAGCTTATATTTTGTCTTAAAAGACAAGATAAAAAGTATATAGAACATATATCCCAAAGCGATCAATACTATAAAGGAAATGTAAGTGGAGAAAGGGGGATGAAGAAGTATCAAGTGGGAGTTGAGAGACTACTGTTTGAAATTTGCTGACTGGGGAAAACCTCACTGAGCGATGGTGTTTGAGTAAAGGCATGAGGTGAACAAGTGAGCTGCGTGGCTGCATGTGAGAACCTGGATTCAAGGAATTGCAGGGGGACTAGTGCAGCTGCCTTGGAGCAGACTGGCTGTGAGTAGTGTGGGCCTGTGTAGGCCGCGTGGTAGCACATACCTGTGGTCCCAGCACAGCAACGGGGCAAAAGGAGGGATCTTGCAGGCCCTATCTCTTGCCTGTAACACCAGCACTCGGCAGGCTAATACAAGGTGATTGTCAATTGTGAGGCCAGCCTGAATGCCTGAACTAGAGGCCCCTGTCTCAAAAAAACAAAGATATAGTGGCTTTTTATCTGTAGAGATTTTTTTTTTCTGGAACAGGGAATTGAACTCAGGACCTTGTGCTTGCCAGGCAGGTGGTAGTCTTCTGAGCTATATCCCTGGCCCTGTAGAGGATTTTTGACAGAGACTATTTCACTAAAAACCTAAGTAAACAACCTAATGGTCGCAGCTGTATTTATTTAGCTGCTTTCTTGAGAATAGTTGGAGGAGACAGAGGCAGAGTCAGAGCAGTTAGGGGCTCTTGTAACCAAGTAGGAGATGATGGGGATTGACTTAAGATGCTAGCAACGTAGGTGGTAAGTGGTTTTATTTTTGTTTTATTTTGAATTTCTTGGCACTTAGGATGTGAGGTGTGAGAGAATGGTGAAGATGACTCCATGGTTAGTGCCCTGAGGAACTGGAACGATGGCACTGATGCTGAAATAGAGAAGACTTTGAGAGGATAGGTTTGGGATGAAGATGAGGAGTTCGATTTGGGACATGTTTTAATTTGAGGTGCCTATTAGATAGCTAAGTGGAGACGTCATAGTCATTCACTTGCGAATTTGGGGAAGTTTTCTATGGTACAAGTATCATTGATATTTCAAAGTATCATGAGACAAAATAAAAGTAAAACTGTGATCTTTTCAAGATGAGTACTTGTTTCACCATCAGCACCCTGCTTATGCTGTTGGGCTGTGGTTTTGCAGAATGTTATCACTGGGGAAACCGAGTAAAGAATACATGAGACTTCTCTGCATCATTTCTTCCAGCTGTGTGAATCTGTAATTGTCCCACAATAGAGATGAAATGAAGTGAAGTGAAATGGAGCTGTGTGAGAGCTCGGGTGTGGTAGAGATAGACAAACTCATGCCGGGGTCTGTTTGTAAGTTAGGGGAAGAAAAGGAATGGACAAAGGAAACTAAGCAGATGTGAGTGATGCAGGAGGAACACTAGGGAGTGGCAGTGCCTTTCTTTGGGGCCTCAGTTACCCGTTTTGTAAGACATGAGTGCTAACTTGTTTCTCTGGGGTTCTCTAATTCAGTACTGGTTATACCTAAATGTCATGATTTGTTTTTATGAGAATGTGAATTTAGAATGCCACACATCCCTACCCAGTAGCAAAAACAGGTACTCTTGACCTTGAGAGAATTAAGTGCCCACGTCACTCCTAGGCATATCCTGCTCTGTACATGTACTACTATAAAAGCAGTCTGCTTGTGTCGTATGAAAGAAGGTAAGTGGCTTAGTGTTTCCCAAATTCTGCACTGTAGAACTAAGGCCCATAATTTGTATGTGGTATGGGGAAAAAGTTCCTGTGGTCAATATATTAAGGAAATGCAAATTAAAATTAAATAAATACTTTAACATGGGATTTTTTGTGCCCCGTGTGGCCTGTGAATATCTAAGAGAATATTTGTTTGAAATTGTTTTCATCAGTACTAACATCAGGACATAAACCTTCATAGAATAAATAGCATATAGAGTGCTGATCTTAATTTGGGAAAAAAAGTAGTTGTATAAAGTAGTTGACTAAAGGCCACCCAGACAGTTCATTCATGTTTGCAAATATTTTTAAGATGGAGTGCATAAGTAGATGTTAGCAAGTACATCTTCATATTTTTAGGTACTATATCAGGAATAAATGCATTATTATTATGTTTCTAAAATCTTAGAAATACATAATAAAGTCAGAGTGGTTATTAGCCTATTCTATCTGTGATTGTTGCAGCAAGGGGTCCTCTTGTTGAAGAGTATAGTTACCTAATATAATTTCACACTGAAAAGATTCTCATTATTTCTGGCTTCTCTCTGTAACTCCCTATTAGATTAGTTTATTAATCTGTCACTCAGCTACATTTATTGAGACTAGTACAATTTCTAGCCCTTATATTATCCTTAAGTTTCTTTTAAAAAGTTTTCAATTTTGCCAGTTTGTCTGTGTGTGTGTGTATGTGTGTGTTTTGGTTTTGGTTTTGGTTTTGGGTTTTGTTTTGTTTTGTTTTTTTTTTTTGTACCCAGGGTCGAACTCACAACCTTGTGCTTGCCAGGCAGTTGCTTATGTCACTGAGCTGTATCTCTGGCCACAAGTTTTCGATTTTGTACAGCTTTACTTTCCTGAACGGTTTCAGAAGATCTTCCTTGAGAATAAGATCAGGAAATTTGATAGCCAGTTCCACATTAAACCCTCAGACCCTTGAAGGGCAGTGCGACACAATGCAGGTTGTATAGCTGATCACCTGGTTTGGAGTCCTGCGCTGTTGTTTACTACTGTATGTTGCATTTGTAAAGCACAGATAACAAAAATATACACAGTGTTAGGGAATTAAAGGAGTTGGTGTCTTCATGTAGTATTTCAAAAATGATGAGCATGTGGGAAGCACCATCAATTACAATGTTTTCATTGTACTGTAACATTATTACTAGTCAGGTGATATTATCCTGTTATTCAACCTAGTTTTCATTCTACCCTTCCATACCATTTTGACAAATTCTATTAGCTTTCTTTTCCTGACTCAGTTTATGTTTCTTTTAGAAGTATTGTGGCAGCATGTATTAGTCATGTCATTCGACTTTTGTGTCTAAAACTTACTAAATATACTTTGAGAATTTTTCTGAACACCTGAAGGTTTATTTTAATCATAACTATCTCTTATAAATTCCACCATTATTTTCTCAAATTATACTGTATTATACTTGGCTACACCACAGTTCATCTCGTACTTTAGGGCTACTTCTAATTTTGAGATCCTTCTGCAGACTCTCGTCCATTTGGTATTTGACCCCTAGAGAAACTTACTGTCATCTGTTGATTTAGGCTTCTGTGCTGCATTAGTCATTGAAATATAGAACCCTATTGTTTTTAGTCCTCCACATTGAAAATCTGTTTACACTACTGTGAAGTTTGGTAATATGAGAGAAATATACCCCTGAAATAAGGTAGATCTAGGGTTTTTTTTTTTTTTTTTTTTTTTTTTTTTTTTTTTTTTTTTTTTTTTTTTTTTTTTTTTTTTTTTTTTTTTTTTTTTTTTTTTTTTTTTTTTTTACTTTTTTTAGATAGGATCTCGCTGTGTAGTTTAGGCTGGCCTTGAGCTCACTTTGTAGCCCAGGCTGGTTTTGAATTTGCAAGGATTAACCTGCCTCAGCCTCATGAGTGCTGGGATTGCAGGTGTGCACCACCACGCCCAGCTCAAGGTTTAAATCCTAGTTTTACATAGCCTCTGAGTTAAAGTTCTAGCCACACGCACACACACGAAGTAAATAAATGAGAAAAGAAAAGAAAAAAATCCTCGTCTAATGTCTAACTAGCTCCATAGCCCTGAGGAAATTATTTAACCTTACTGAGATTCATCTTCCTCATTGCTAAAAGATATGTAATGCTTCCTTGTAGGGTGGTTGTAAGAAATAATATGTACAAATTAAATTACTAATTCAAATTGTTTAGTTAAATATTTAAATTATTTGGCACCACCCTTAAAGAAGGTAGCCTTGATAAATGCACACTTGCTGCTTCTACTAGCACTGCTACTGTTACTGCTGTTACTATTATTGTTAGTGCTACTTCCAGGTGACAGGAAACCTTGGTTGGTCACTACCTGTCTGTGAAGTCTTTTCATCGTGTAGAGTTTACTAGCAGTCCATCTGCACTGAGGTCACTTGTAGTTTTCACTTGTACTTCAGTCTTGCAGTGCATCCCTCCAAACTGCCAAATGGGAGACGTTGCATCACAGTGCTCCAGCTGAGCCATGTTTAATCCTGGCTTTTCCTGTCGGAAGACTAGGAAACAACACTAACTTGTAGAAAATTAGTACAGAATTTGTTCTTTAAAGAAAATGTTCCATTGTTATTAGATACTCATTTCTATAAATTGTGGCTACTTATCCCATATTACTGTTTTATGAAAATATAAAAAGAAAAATATATAATTGTGCTAGTTAGCAATACTTAATGTAGCTGTTTGCTTTGTACAACTTAGTAATTAATTAATTAACTAGGGTTTTTTTTTGTTGTTGTTGTTGTTGTTTTTTTTTTTTCTGGTACTGGGGATCGAACTCATAACCTCATGCTTGCCAGGCAAGCGCTTGTGCCACTGAGCTAAATCCCCAACCCCAGAAGTGATATATTTAAAAAACGACCTTTCTCAAATGTTTCACTGTTATTGAACTCAATTATAAAATTGCTTTGTTCTGTTTTCCCGTGTATCAGTTTTCTCTTCCTCTGTCTTTGTCTCATTTATTTGTGTGGATGAATTATAACAGAGAAATAAAAGTTTTACATTTTGTAAATTTCTTTTTCTTGATAAGAAGTTGAAAATAGATAATTTTCTTTAGCACATTTTCAGAACATAGGAATCCATTATAAATACATAATAGCGCATGTTTGCAAAACTAGGCTACTTTATGAGTTGTCTAAGTAATTGAAATATTTTAAAAGCTGCAATCTGAGTTGGGCATGGTGGTGCACGTCTGTAATACTATCACTCAGGAGGCTGAGGTAGAATGATTTCTTTGAGTTAGAGACCCATGTGAGCTACATAGCAAAACCCAGTCTCCAAAAAAAAAAAAAAAAAGAAAAGCCATAATTTGAAAGTAATTTTAAAAGTTGATTTAGTTCTCTGAGTGACCTCCAGCCTTGTCCTAGGCAAAGTATAGTGGTGACTCAGTTCACAAACTTATTTCTTTTCATGTCTCTGATCTCAAACTGAATTGGATGAAAACTGAATCAAGTTCAGTGGTTGGGTTCAACGTTGACCTTATGGGGAAATTTGATTCCATTCTCGTCCAGTTGAGTCTGTGATCAGAATTGTGGAGAGAAGTTCATGAACCAAGGTACCACTGTACACTGGGAAGAGCATTGGCTAAAGTATCAAGAGTTTAGGACTATGCTGTCTCAACAGCTTTTTGGTCATATATTTTCTTCATTTGTGAAATGGGTTGAAAATAATCTGTTTTGAAGGTTCAAAAGACATATGTAATGTGTTGGACAGATAAAAAGTTGTGTGTATACTTTATTGGATTCCTGTAAAGAATACTAGGAAGAAATGCAGGTGGAAAACTGCCTTTCTTTGAAAACGCATATTCCTTCCTCTTATTTGAGAACCACGAAGAGCGATGTTGAATTTCATTCTCAGCACACATAGCCCCAACACACTGGTGCCCTTCTGTGTATTTGTTCATTGACACTGAATGTCAATCGCTTGCCTTTGCTGGGCCAGAAGGCTTGTGTGCCTTCGTGTCAGAAGCTGGAAATGAGACAGAAATAAAAGATACAGTTTGTGCCATGTAGCTTTTGTGAAATACTGTATGAAACAATCTAAACCTATGCCCAAAATGAAGTGTCACTTTATTACTGTTAGTTAAACTAATAAAGTCATTTTTCATAAATATAAGCAGTAAGGACACTTTCAGAGGCAAAATGCCTACATTTTTAAGTTTTGTATTTGAAAATATTTCTGTTAAAAATGTTTCATCTCATTGAGTCTATGAATTTTGAAGAGTATGTGGGGTCATTCTGTTACTTGTGAAATTCAGAAGTTATTTGGAGGACGTATTGGCTTTAATCATCTGAATTTTAAAGTCTTAAATGTTCAAAATGGTCAGGGTACCTTCATTTCATCTACATTAGCAGGAAAGAAAGGCAAACCAATCTAATCACATTTTAGGCTTATTTTCTCTAATCTTTTGAAATGTGACTGGGATTAGAGGTACTCAGAGGTCTTTCCTCTAGATTCAGGATTGTTAATACTGCAAAAATATCACGAGGAACTATAAAATAATTTTTCTTTTCAAAGTAGGTGGTTTTAATGCATTTGCGCAGGTATGAAATCGCAAGTCAGCAGGCAAGAGCTGTATGTACATCAAGATGTAGTTTCTAGAGCTGGGTGTGGTGGCGCAGGCCTAATCCCAGCACTCAGGAGGCTGAGGTAGGAGGAGCGTTGTGAGTTTGAGGCCGGCTTGGGCTACAACGCGAGCACAAGGCTGGCCTGAGCTAGATAGTGTGACCCTGCCTCAAAAAACCAGGGCTGGGAGTTTGGCTCAGTGGCTTAAGTGCCTGCCCTGGGAGGTGTGAGGTTGTGAGTTCAATCCCCGGTGCCACAAAAAAAAAAAAAAAAAGATGTAGTTTCTGGCACTTTGGACTTGGAGTCTTCAATATCTGAAACCTGGGAAGAGGGAGAGATAAATGAAACTTCCCATAGTCCGTCATTTAGGACAAACTATTACCAACCTCTACCAGTGATTTTGAGTTTAGTGTCACTTTTCCAGTTTCCTAGTCTTGGGGGTCCTTCATAGGTTATAAATGGAATATCTAAGGTGTTACTCAGTATTACCAACAAGATAAAGTAGAACCCTATTCCTACATTAATTCTGCATACATTGTCTTTTTTTCTTTTACAATTTTATGCACATATAATTTGTCTTCTTGATTTCTTGTGTATTTACTAGCTCTATCGATCCAGAATGATTTTTCTGTTTCTTCCCTTACTTTAGATGAGCAGCTCGAACCCAGGTTTTCAGAAATGAGTCAGTGTTTTCGTACCAGAGCAAATAAGGCTGGTCCTAAGGGGAGTAGACCAGCAATGAAAATTAATAGCTAGTTACTGTATTGGTTTTTCAAGGAAGGGTGAAAGCATAAAAGAAGACTCAAAGCTGTGGGGGTATTTAAATTGTAAGGTAGCCTGTGTTGTGTACTTTCTAGCAAATGCTGTGTAGGAAGATTGATTCAAGACTCTACCCGTGACAGTAATAACAGGTACCATTTATTGTTTACACACAATGTGCCAGACACTCTTCTACATAGTTTGCACTTATTTGTTCATTTAATTTTCACAAATCTGTGAGACAAGTGCTATTACTGTCCTTCAGATACCTGAAGTATGCATAAATTAGATGCCTTGCCTAATGTCACACACCTTAAATGGGTAATCTCACTTTAAATTCTGGTGGTCTGTCTTCAGAGCCTGGACTACTAAGGATTGTACTTTCCACCTTGTGGGACTGGACTGAGCTTCACTGTGAAGGCCCTCTTGCTAGAGAGGGGCAGGCAGGAACTGACACTGAGCACAGGGACGGGAGTACTGCTTCCCCATCAGGGCAGCGTCTCTGTGACGTATAGACAATAGTATATTTTAGCAAAGAATAGCATAAGATTGTCTATCAGGATTAATTTGGCAGTCCTATTCTGAGTAGAAGCAATGTTTATAGCTGTGCTTAAGAGTAACGTACACAGAATAGACAGATCTGTGTGATAAACAAGGCCGTACAGTTGCTCTGTAAGTATCACTAATTCAGTTTGTCCAAAAGTAAATTCATTTTTCCTGCAAAATAAGCCCCCTTTTCCCTTGAATTCCTTCTCTTGGTTAATGACATCACTGTTTTTCTTGCCAATAGACGCAGACTTCGGGGATGGATTATGTTTGTTCTTCTTATGTAACTTTATTCTGAAATTCTGTTGGTTTTGTTTCCCTAAATCTCTTCTCCATTGACACTGCTACTGTTTTACATGAGACAGTCATAAACTATCTTAACTGGACCCCCTTACTGAAACCTGTCTACTATTTCTAATGAACAAATCTGATCACACTTTCCTACCAGCTTCAGTGTTCTTAGTATGAACACTTTATCGTAGCTATGGAGATCTGTGAAGTTGCCTTTACTGTCTCTTCAGTTTTTCTCTTCAGCTGTTTTCCTGTGTGCCCTACATTTAAGTGATAGGAGACTGTGCAGTCTCATGTCAATGCCATCTTGTTTCTTACTTGCTTCTGCTATGCCTTGGATCACCCCCCACTGCTCTGCTGTCTTGTATTCCTGCAAACCCAAGTTCATCGTGCTGTCTTTGCTGCTTACTTGTCTCTCCCTTTTACACTGGCTCAATCCTTTTTAAAATTCTGTAAAGATTTGCTGTTTTCTTTACAAGAGACTTTGTTTTTATTCTTGGACTAGAACACTTAGGTATGTTTAACATGGTAAATGTTTATCTCAAACACCTTTCCACACAAGCCTATTAACACTCTTCAGAGGGAATGATAATATACTAGGTGTTTTACTGTTACTTCTGAGTCTAATGATTATTATCTTTAATTTAGTACTGAACGTCTAAGAGAAAGGTCTTGAGAACTGACTGACTTTACTATTCATTTCTTGTACGATCTTCTTAGCCTTTTCAGTATGTTTACAAATAATCTTAAATTGAAGATTAAAGTTGTAATACTAGCATCAACATGTTTGGCTTTTAAATGTTACTGGCAACAAAGAATTTGGCCTAATTGAAATGAACCTGAATAATTTTCCTTTACAACTTTTCCCCCAACCCATGGTTTGTTTATACTATGAATGAAACCTCAAAAGAGCATAGTACCATAATTAAATCAGGGTATTCATTATGTGTGTGGCCTCATGTTAGTCATTTTACCTGTAGAAAAATGCAAATGGGGCCATGCGTTTCATTTATACTTTAGAGAAAAGGGATTGTGCTTTACAGATACATCAACGATCTATCAGATTTCCATAGAAAAAAATTACCTGCAATCTCATCATTAATAATGTTGAAATTGATCACTGGTAAGTGCTTCTGTTCTTTTTGTATTGAAATCTCAGTGTTCCAAATACTGCACTACATTTTTCTATAAAAGAATTACTGCAATATTCACAAGTGACATCAAAATTTAAAAAAAAAATTCACAGTGACAGGTCATTAGCACAGAACTTTGAGCTTAGAAAATTTGATTGTCTTCTCCAAAAGCTGAATATCTCAAATGATGACTATTTCAGCAGGTAACTTTAATGAATAAGGATTACAGGTATGAAATGGTTTTCCTTTACAAAAGTTAATGTATTTGTAGTCATATTAATTTTTAAATATGCTTTTATAGTTACAAAATTTTAGTGATTATTAATTGTGATGAAATTTGTGTTTTACATTTCTGGTTAATTTTAGAGTCATTTTTACTGGTTATTACAGTTTTGTCCCTTAAAGGGAATTCTAGTATGGTAAAGGCATAAAACAAGATCAAGTTTATAGACTCTTGATTATGATTGTTTTAGTAACTCACCGTATTCTCATCTATCAGTTACTTAACCAGTAAAAGGGAGAATAATAAAAATCTCTTATCACCAACCTCCTCTGAAGAGAGATTACGAGGACTAGTTTTCTCCAACTGAAATACCAGCAATAATAGTTAAACATGTGTAATGGACTCTGTTTTAATTGCTGCATAAAATTGATTTATAGACATACATGAAAATTATTAGAGTGGTAATATTTCTTTTGTAAAATTGTAAGGTCTTTGGTAACATTTTCAATAGTAAGCTGAAAAAAAATTTCAGAAATGCTTTTTGATCAATTTATTTCTACTTTTCAACTGAATTTAATGTTGTAGAAAAATTTATTGCAGAACTTCAGTAACGTGTCTACTTTCGTTTTTTAGACTAATTTTTCATGTTTTTATATTTGTACATATTATGTTTAAAACTTTCTCAAATACATCATTAAAGCAGTGAAGTTGTACTTTATATTTGATGTAATCTCACCTTATAAATACTGTTCTCATTGAAATGCATTACAAAATCTAGAACCAAAAAATTATTGACATTTGTACACATTTTTTTGTTATTCAATATGACAAATTAATTATAAATTATTATGCTGCCAATATTATGGTTCTGCACAAAAAGATCACAGTCTTTTAAAAGTTGTTCCTAATTTTGTATGCCTAACATATTGATAAGTAGGGCAGGGGATTTAGTTCAGTGGCTCAAGCGCTTGCCTAGTAAGCACAAGGTCGTGAGTTCAGTCTCCAGTACAAAAAAATGTGTGTGTGTGTGTGTAACTTTGCAGTTAATTATTATCTAGTAAAGCATTAACATTGTAGCCTTTAATTCTTTTTGTTGTTCTTTTTTGGTGGTCCTGGATTTTCTATCTTTGTTAATATTGTAATGTTATAATAAATATTTTTAAGAGTTAGTAACGTTTAAAATATTTATAGTTAATTTTTGGGCAGTGCTTATAAAAGTTTTTAAGAGTATATTCCTCGACATTCTCAATAATTTTGTGACTTACTGCCTCCAGAGAATGTTAATGTATATGCTGAAGTGCCATTGTCATTGAACTTCACAGTAGATAAAATATATACATTCCCTCACTGTTTACGTTTGATAACAGTACATACTAAAGCATATTATCTCTGTGTGTATGTGTATATATACGTATATAACCAGCTTTAATTTTTAATTAATAAGTTAGATTTATTGTGAGACTGGGGTTCAGATCTGCTGCTTTTTTAAAAAATAATTTTTACTAGTGCATTATGTCCTTTATTTTAAATTGTACCTAGCAAAAAAAGTTTCTTACGTGTTCTTGTTTTTAGAGAAGAAAATACAGTACATGTATTCATTTATTTATCACATTTATAAATCTGTTTATTCTCATATTTTATTTTTATCTTAAAATGTGCAGAAGTCATTTACTATTACAGGATAAAATGGACATTAAGTTTACTCTTCAGTTATTTAAGCACATAAAATCCAGTTCTTATTTTATCATTTAAGTATAATGTAAAGTAATCAGTACTTATTTTGTTTTCAAGATTAAAAAATGAAGCTCCTGCTAAGAAACAAGAACCTGTGTCTGAGGTAAAGTGTGTTTTATTTGATAGCTTAATGGTTTATATACATTTGAGAGTAGTTTATGAATTTTTAAATTTTAAATTTCAAAATGCATACATCAGTAATTGGCACATTTTAAGGAAGAGAAGGTTGAGGTTTAAAATTTTTCAACAGCTATATCTAATTTTAAGTAAAATTACAAGATGTTTTTGTTTTGACAAAGACTTCATCTTTTTAATTGCCAGTTATTTACCTTAACTGTTGATAATGGAGAGAAATGTATGAATTAAAAGTTACGAAATCAGTTGAACCTCAGTCATTTGCCAATCCAGAAACTTAGTATTTCCGGATAATTTAATATTCTGAAACATTTAAACTGTCAAAAGGTTTTATCTAATTTTTAAAATAGAAGTATTTTGAATGTGTATTAACCATATTTCAGCTATCTTAAATAGGTACTTTGAAGAGAGGTAAATTGGTATTTGTCTTTACACAGTAGTTCTGTCTTACACAGTGTGTGAGTGAAATTTAGGTGGAAGTAGCAGCGTTTTTTCCAGACAGCTTCTTTTTGAGTGAGTTTTGGTAGTTTGTGGCTTCCGAGGAATTGTTATACTTGTGTTTAAGGTGTTGAACTTGTCAGTATCCTCACACCTCTGTGGAGTCGCTGGTTGTCCGTGGCTGTGGGCTGCAGCGGTATTCCTCTTTCAGTGCTGATGCTGAGGTTTAGTGGGGTTTTTCCTTATTGTTGTCATACATACTGCATTTGCGTATGTTACAAAGGCAGAGAATGCAGTGTTAAGATTTTTGCGTAGACAGTTATCTTTTGGAACTATTAAAAACTTACAAACCATTTTACATTTTCCTTTATTTTTACCATTTTCAGTACTTTTTAATTTCTACATAGCTCTCTATTTCTGTCATAAATATTTTTACTTGAATAGTATGTTGCAAGACTATTGATAATTGTTTCAAGGCTTTTTATTTAAAAATCTTTTGCACTTTTGAAAGATCTTTTTTGGTTGATTTTATTTTTTCCCTCTCAACAGTTTAAAGAATTTTTTTCCTCTGAGCTTGCATACTTGCTGACAAGATGGATATGTTACTGTAATACCTATCTATCGGCCTGTGTATCATCATTTTTCTTTGACTACCCTTAAATTTTTGTCTTTAGTTGTCACCAGTTGTGTTCGTTTGCTTATTCATGTTTTCCTATTTGCATAACTTTTTGGCATTTATTCTGATTGGCGTTTTCACAACCGCCCCTTAATCTGCTACACTTGGAATTCCAATTTCCTACATGCTGAACCATTCTGCGATAACTTGCTTCGTCAGTGCTCTGATTGGGTTCTACCCCATGCCCCCACCCTTGTGTTTTGTTTTGTATCCATTCTGTTGCCCTGTCTTCAATTTCACAGAGTTTTTCAGTTGTGTCCTGTATTCTGTTAAGCCCAACAGAAACAGATCCAGTTGTTTGTTTTCATTTCTAGCATTGTCATTGATTTCTTTCTTACAGTGTAACCCTACTGAAATTTCCATTCTGTGGTGCATGTTCACTCCCTTTTCTACAGAAGCATGTAATATATTAATTGCAGTGCCTTAAAACTTTCTCTCTGGGAATTCCAGTATCTGGGGTGTGTCTGAGTCTGGTTGTTGGTCTCCTGGCACTAGATTCCAAAGCCAGGCGGCGTGTGTAGGACTGAGATAAGCAGGATGCGGATCTGGTAACATACACACCTCGTCTGAAACAGTTAGTGTGGGATTTGGGTCTGTCTAGTTTGGGGTAGACCTGAAATTTGTTTTTCCCACTGCCACGATTATCTCAAAGCCAGATTCAGTTCTTTCAGTAGCTCGTTTTGTTGAAAGTGGGATTTGCATTGGGCCGCTCACTTCCCTGCCGTTCTTGGTCCATACCAGCATTGACCCCCGCCTTGTGAGACAAGCTGTCTGCTACTGTTGCTTAGTGCTGGCGAGGCTGGCACTAGGTGGCAGGGAGTGGGGTGATGTTCTCTGCTGTGATTTGGCCTCACTCTTATACAGACCATCCCTGAGCCTTGAGTGTGGGATTCTTTGCCTTTCCGGGCCAGTGATCCCAGTGCTTTGAGGGCACCAGGGTTTGCTTTCCTCTTTTCTATATAGGTACAGGCATAAATGTGAAGGAAATCTATGGATTCTCTGCTTTAGAGCACCATCCCTTGATTGTTTACCGAGGACATTCATCCTTGACTGGGGTAAACCACCAGATTCTTATTTTCATGTCATTCTTCTCCTCATATTTGCCAAGTGAAATCAACTTCTTCATATAAAAACTAAGTTTCTTGAATTAGTTTTTTGTTTAAAAAAACAAAGTTGGGCCTGGTGGTGGTACATGCTTGTAATCCCAGCATTCTTGGAGGCTGAGTAGGAGGATGCTAAGTTTAAGCCCAGAAATGGCAATTTAGTAAGGAAAGGACTGGCGATGTACCTTGACCCTGGGTTCAATCCTCAGTACTATAAAATAAATAAATTTTTAAAAAAAGTCTATGCTAAAAATTCGAAGTCCATAAGCAAATTTAAAGAAAGCTGTATGGAATGAAAGGCTACGGGGAACAGTCTTGGTCCATGTATTGCTTTCCCGTGCACATGGGATGTGAATAGCGGCTTGAATGGATCCAGGCATCTGTGTGGTGTGCACATGGGACATGGTGGACAGCTCGAATTGATCTTTAAGGTTTTGATTAGGTGCTTTATAATGGAATCAGTATTATCATGTCCCCTTAATATTTTCCTCATCATTGAGTTTTGTGTATCTTTATATTTCCTCTTTGCACATTAATTCCTATTCATTTACTAGATTGCCTGTGTTCTGCTGTGGTATATATTCTGTGCTACACCATCCTGCTTTTGTTTCCAGGTAAATGTATGTGCACCATGACTCTTCCTCTCAAGTCCTGTTAGTGCAGTTTCAGTATAAGAAAATAGGAGGTAGGAGAGATAATGTTGGTAGATACACAGTACCTTTCTCCTTACTTCCTACCTTAGTCTCTAGGGAACACCTGGTAGTATGTTCCAGGAATCCTTTCCTTGAGAACAGATTAATAAAGTTCTTTTTCTGCCTGTCCTCAAGGTTATTTCTTAATTCCAAACTGTCTTGGTTACTTTTCCCTCGTTGCTGAGACAAAACACCTGACTCCCAAAACTTGGGAAGGAAAGGTTTATTTATCTTACAGTTTCTGGAGGTTTCAGTCCATAATCAGCTGGCTCCAAGGCAGGGTAGCATGGCACTGGGACAACACTGCAAGGCACCAGCCGAGCAAAAGCAGCCAGAGTAAAAGGGGACAAGAGCAAGCCTCTTTTTCTCCCTTACATCGTACACAGGACCCCCCCCCCCACTCTCCAGGGTGGGTGTAGCATTCACAAATCTTGCCTTCCTTTGCACAGGATGAGGATATTTACAAAGTAAGAACCCTGCTGAGTCTCTCAGTTAAACTTCAAAACTTCTCAAGTTGACACAAGGAACAGGTAAACTGCTTGTGCTCCACACCACAGGATGTAGAGCTGCCCAGTTGCTTAATTAAGCTTGTAGACTTCTCAAGTTGACACAATGTATAAACCGTAACACAAACATACACATAAATACACAGAATAGAGGTCTGCTGTTACTTCTTTATGAAAATAGCAGAGTAGTCATCTCTTCCTGTGAGCCTACATAGAGTTACTCATTTTAAAAAAAAGTTCTGAAGTTATGTGGTGGCAAAGCCTGTAATCCCAGCACTGAGGGGGCTGAGGCAGCAGGATCACGAATTCCACTGAATCAACCCTGACCATCATAGTTACCTTGCCCTCCTATCTGTAACTTTGCATTTGAAATAGACTTAGGAAATTTTACTACATTTTATTTTGTTTTATTTTAAACAAAAGGAAAGTAAGAACCCAAAACAAAACAGTTTCACAGCCAGCCAATAAGAGAGGAACAATATCAGCACATTGCATATTATTATATTCCCAGAAATTATTTAGGATAAAAAATATAGACATGAAATATTATCCAATAAATTATTAGCACAAAACTTTTGCCTCAGTGAATCAAGAGAAACATACTATATGACTATCTTTTTTGTTATGATTGCTCTATTGTTTTCAAATAAACATTTCACATTAGAAATGAAATCTGAAGATGACCCTGAGAAAACTACTTTTCACTCAAAATTCTTTTTAACTGTCTTTTTTTTTTTTTTTTTTTTTTTTTTGCACCAGGGATTGAACTCACAGCCTCACGCCTGCCTGACAGGCGTGTAACTGCTGAGCCAAACTCCTGGCCTTGGTTTTTTGAAGCAGGGTTGCACTGTGTAGCCCAGGCCGGCCTTGCGCTCGCGTTGTAGCCCAAGCCGGCCTTGAACTCACAACGCTTCTCCTACCTCAGCCTCCCAAGTGCTGGAATTAAAGGTGTGTGCCACCACCCCCGGCCTGTTTTAATTAATTGTTTATAGACATAGATTTTGTTACAGTTCATCACACCAGTGCAACAATGCGGTGGTTACATATATGTGACTTCTGTAGTTCACTGAGAAGTATATTTTCAATACTCATCCATTTAAAAGTGAAAATGCCTAGTTTATCATTCTTTATAGCTGAGTAGTATTCCATTTTTTAAATTTTTATTTAAGAGAAAAAAGAGACATATATAAGAAACACAAAAAATAAAAGAGACGACTAGAGTAAACGCACAACAGTAACATTACAGGTTTATAAAACAGGATGATAGAAACTCGACAATGGTTGCATTATTGCGTATTGTTACCTTCAAAATGGTTCTTTACATTAACAGATATAGACATGTAAAATTGATCTAATCATGAGTATTAACTGTTCTTTCTCAATAACTAATACATTCAGCAGTATGTTCATTTTAGTTATCTTACATATGCATCTATACAGATTTATATCTTTTCCTTTTCCTTTCCCTCTTTCCCCCTTTTCCCTTCTCAATTACTTTTGCTCTTCGAGCTGTTTTTTACCCTTACATAGTATTTATTATAGATTTTCGATCATATATACTATTTCAGTTTCTTACACTAGGGAGACAATAGGGTATTTACACATGTGGGTTTGATTTATCTCACGAGTATGGTCTCAAGTCATGTCCAATTACTTATAAAAGTCTCAATGCAGTCTTTCTTCACAGCTGAGCAGTACTCCATTGTATAAAAATACCACATCTTTTTTATCCATTCTTTGATGGATGGCCACTTGGGTTGTTTCCAAGATCTGGCTATTACAAATTGGGTTGCTATAAACATGGGTGCACAGATATCACTGTGGTATGATGTTTTCAATTCTTCTGGGAAAATGCCCAGAAGTGGGATGGCTGGGTCCAATGGGATCTCTAATCCTAGCTTCTTGAGGAATCTCCACACTGACTTCCACAGTGGTTGCACCAGTCTACATTCCCACCAACAGTGGAGAAGAGATCCTTTTTCTGCACAGCCCCTCCAGCATTTGTTATTGCTTGAATTTTTAATCTTGGCCATTCTTTCTGGAGTGAGATGGAATCTCAGTGTTGTTTTAATTTGCATTTCCCAAATGACCATTGATGTTGAACATTTATTCATATATTTATTTACCGTTTATATTTCTTTCTCTGAGAAGTGTATATTCATCTCAGATGCCCATTTTTGGATTGGGTCTTTGAATTTTAGGGGCCTGATTTCTTTTTTTTTTTTTTTTTTTTTTTT